>JBBPJS010001284.1:0-11447 GCA_038088835.1 Singerocomus rubriflavus
GGCAGTCCGAAGACCGGGTGGGCAAATAGCTACCTTGTTACTTGCTGTTCCTTAAACATCACTAGGCCACCTTTGCAGGCAGAGTAGAAGAGGTGAACAAGTGGATTTGGCTGGGGGATAACAGCCCTTGCACAACCCCTTATATACGATACAGGAGAGTGCACAGACCATGCTGTGACTTACTATCTAGGGTATACAGTATTAATGCTATTGGCTATATAATAAAGGGTAAGAGTCCATGAGGAAAAGGTTAGGCAACTCATCTATCAGAATGGAAGAAGCGGAGATGAAGTTGCAGTAAGTAATGTAAATGGAAGATCGATCACAAGATGTGAAAGATCTGGAATAGTGATTGTGGCAGAAATCATCAAGATCCTGCAGGGTCATGATCGAGATGGGAATCTCGATAAGAGATCGTACCAATCGGAAGGTAAGGGCGGAGATGAGAAAGGCATGGTAGCCTTGAGGATGTGGGAGAGAATCTAGATGATTGGTGTGAGATCGTGAAGGTCGTGAAGAGGTAAAAAGTGTGAAGATGTGATACACGTGATAGGTGAAGGCATGATGATGTGAAGGGACAAGGTAATCATGTGATCAGGGAAAGGGAAGTCATGTGACCTGAAGGTCATGTGATCATGAATGGTCGTGCCCATGCGCTAACACAAAGTATGCAGGGAGTAGTCGTGCAACCTTGCTAACACAAAGTACAAGGTTGAGATGTGATGTCATAACAAGAGGGGAATCGGATAAGATGATAGGACTGAGACAGGGGGATATTCTACAATGAGATCTCCAGGACTACTCTTGCAAGTCCTTGATAGTAACCATACTCTTGCAATGGTACTCTGTCTTCCTTCTAATACTAATACCCTATGATACTAGCATAATTGTGGGCGAGCCTTGGGTCGAGGGTTCCAGCTCTTGGGTAATCGCATGACTGTTACCAGGTTGTCATCCTTGAGAACAAAGTTGGTGTCACTGTAGATATGGGAGTCTGTTTGGTATATTGACCTTCACATATGTTTCAACAAGAGACATGATGCTACTCGTGGCTTAAGTTATTGATAATCTGTGTCTCTTAATATGATAAGGACTATCAGCAGTGAGAGCTTCTATAGTCCACAGGTATAACATCAAGGAATGTTACAATAAGGGTTCCTTATCACGTGGCTTTGATCATATAATGGTTCATTATCTTCCAATGAATGAGTTCTGTACTTTCATAGGTTCTGGGTTCTGAACTAGATGAGGTATGAGTTGGCTCTCTGGCTTTGCATTGGCAGTTCGGTATCGAGAGGGACTGACAATGGAATAATGAAAGGGGAGGAGAAGAGTTGGCTTTATCTCCAGACATCTCACTCCTAGGGCTTAATGAAAAGGGCTAGGCGAATAACATCCTTTACTTGACTGTTGTCACTAGGCCACCTTGTAGGGCAGGGTAGGACACAAGGAAACAAGTGGATTAGGCTGGGGGAACAGCCTGTACTTATAACCCCACTATATATACAGTATAGGATGGTGCACAGATCAAGCTGTGACTAGGGTTCTAGGGTATAAGGGATTAATGCTATAGGATGATAGGGTAAAGGGTATAGTCCATGAGTAAAAGGTTAGGCATCTCTTCTAAAGAATGAAACGAAGTGGAGATGAGATGCAGGGTCTAAGATATAGGGGATGATTGATCACAAGATGTGATGATCGAGAAAGGGAATCGTAGCAGAGATCCATCTAGAATCTTGCAGGGTTCATGATCGAGATGCAATCTCAATAGTAATCATACTGATCGGAGGGAATGACGGAGATGAAAGAGGTGAGGTGATTGTAATCAGAATGGAAGAGTGATTAGTGATGTTATGAAAGATATGAAGAGGTGAAGACTGTGAATGTGATACACATGAAGGGTTAAGGGCATGATAATGTGAAGGGATGGTGTGGTCATGTGATCTGGGATGAGTCATGAATAGTACTCGTGCATGCAAGCAAGCAGTCATTGTACCATTGTATCGTTAAGTTCATACACAAATTCGTAACACAGTGTCATGATCAAGATTAATATTTTGATAAGAGATCATACCAATCAGATGGTAAGGGCGGAGATGAGAAAGGTGTGGACACCTTGAGAATGTGAAGAGATCTAAAATGATCAGTGTGATGTTGTGAGTGTCATGAAGGGAAGAAGAGAGTGAAGATGTAATGCACATAATGGGTGAAGGCATGAAGTGTAAAGGGACAAAGTAGTCACATGATCAGGGAAAGGGTAGTCATGTGACCTTCAGGTCACATGATCATGAGAGGTCATGCTCAACACTAACACAAAGTATGTTGAGAGAGTCATGCACTCACTGGCTAACACAAAGTACTAGTAGTGGAATGCAATGTTATAACAGCGATCTTCTTAGTTATGTTCTTAGACATACTGTTGCTACTCATCGCAGCAGTTATGGCAGTTAGCTGAGCAAGAATGTCTGCAAACTGTTGTTTAAGAGACATTGTTGACAGTGGTAGAGATTCTTGGTATATTGACTATTCAAGTTCTTCTGCAGGAGGAGTAGGAAAATCAGATTGATTTTGAGCATATCCTTCAAAGTCTTGGAACTGAGAGAAAGACATGTTTGATTACTAAGCAATCAGATCTCCTAAGCCTATCTTTCAAGGCTTACTTGATCTGAGAAACATTATGATTTCTAAGCTGATATGATTTTCTCAAGGAGTACCTCTTCTTTGCTTTTAGCATCTCTAACCTGTGCCTTATCTAATCTTTTTTCTCCTTTAAGGCTTTTATGGCTAAGAGCTGTATTTTGAGGTCAATTATAGTATTGGTA
Organism: Singerocomus rubriflavus; assembly: GCA_038088835.1. NCBI lineage: Eukaryota > Fungi > Basidiomycota > Agaricomycetes > Boletales > Boletaceae > Singerocomus > Singerocomus rubriflavus. Next base: position 2,823 of record JBBPJS010001284.1, read on the forward strand.
AGACATGCCTGTTCTCTTTTCACAAAGAATGTAAATGTGGCTTGTCTAAATCTAGTTTCTTGTGCCCACCAAATCCAATCATGGTGAGCTACTAATTCTTCAAGACAAAGCCTTTGAATCTGTGCTTTATCAGCTGGGCAGATGTCTTCTTCACTTCTAAGGTAATCTTCTATCTCTGATGTAGCCCAACAAGTATAAGGGTACTGGAGTTCTGAGGTGGATGTGAACTGAGGTTCAAAATGTTGATCTAAAAGATGTGGGTAGTTATCAAGTAACTCCCAGCTGGTTCATTGTGCAGGGTGGTCATTGAGGTCCCTGGCAAATGCAGGGTCATTGAAAAATGGAGATGGGGAATAACATGGAGGGAATTGATAGTTTAGTGCTGGAGCAGACACTGAATCAATGAGACCAGGCAAGGTAAATAGCCCAATCCAAGTGATATGAACTGAACAACTATACTGATGAACAATGCCTTGAGTGGTCTTGAACTAGTTCAGTGATTCAATGAAGAAAGAGTAAAGTAGAGGGTAATCCTTTGTGACCTCACTTCCTATGAAGGATGATTGATCAAGTGGATTAGGCTGAGGGACAACAGCCAAAGACAGTCCCTTTATATACTATAGTGTACCATGCATGGACCAAGTGATGTCATAGATAAGGTGTGAAAAGAAAGCACACCATGAGGACATCAAATGGAAAAGAAGTTAACAGAGATGAAAAGAAAAGAAAAGAAGCAAATGGAAATTAAGAGAAGACTCCCTGTTATGACATTACATCACCACTTGTACTCTGTGTTAGCAAGTGTGTGCACAACTATACCCTGTGTACTTTGTGTTAGTGCATGGGCATGACTATCTATTTCTTATGACCTTCCCTGGTCATGTGATCACTTCTTTCCCTCTCCACACTGTCACTCCATCATGTGTTCCACATCTTAACCCCTCTTTCTTTCTCTTACAACATTCATAATCCCCAACCAATCATCTATAGATCTGCCCACATCCTTAAGGTGTTCACACCTTTCTCATCTCTGCCCTTACCATTAGATCAGTATGATTGTTGAGCAACCAGAGAAACACTATACAACCCTGCCTATCTTCCATCACCATAACCTGTCAGGCAATCTGGCATCACTGACTGAATCCTAGAGAACATCTGAAAGAGAGAGTGCTGAATAGTGGAAAGGAAATCGGAGATGAGGAGAGGATGATCTTCATACTTCTTGGTGAACTCTTGCATCACCAGTACTACACAGACTATTGCACCATGTACACTTCCTCCTAATACTGCAACCTAAGAATGCAGCATAATTGTGGATGAGCCTTGGGGCAAGGATTCCAGCTCTTGGGTGATCACATGGCTATCTCCAGGTTGCCATCCTTGAAAGCTGGTCAGAGGTGCCACCCCATCTTGAGGCATCCTACACAGCACCCAATGAGATCATCTCCAAGGCTGCAGCCAAGGAGGAACAACTATAAATACTAACACATTAATATGATAAGGGAAGCCAGTAGTGTACACCTATGCAACCTGCAGGTATAACATCCACTTGACTAGTGAAATGTCTTGCATTATGTGGGTTTCCTACATCGGATTAATGCCCTCACAAAGATGGGTGATACCTCAAAGAATGTGGGCTTCAAGTTGTCTTAACTGTGGCTTCATCTTGACCAAGTCTCAAGCTTGCATGACCACACAGAATAAGAATAAAGGAAAGGAGGATAAATGAGACCACATTCAAGCAATGCCTCACTTCTAGGCAGTCTGAAGACCAGGTAGGTGAATAGCTACTCTTTTACTTGTTATAGCTTAAACATCATTAGGCCATCTTTGCAGGCAGAGTGAGAGAGGTGAACAAGTGGATTTGGCTGGGGGACAACAGCCCTTGCACAACCCCTTATATATGGTACAGGAAGGTGCACAGACCAAGCTGTGACCTGTGGTCTAGAGTATACAGTATTAAAGCTATTGATAGATAAGATAAAGGTAATAGTCCATGAGAGAAACATTAGGTATTCATATGGAGTGGGAAAATAAAGAGTGGATATGAATACTGTGCTTACTAGTAAAATGGAAGATCAATCACAAGATGTGAAAGATCAGGAAGATAATCATGGCAGAGATCATCAAGATCCTATAGAGTCATGATTGAGATTGATTGTTGAGCGACCAAGCAAAACACATAACCCTGCCTATATCCATTACCTATAACCCATCAGGCAATCTGGCATCACCAAGAGAATCCTTGAGAATATCTGGAAGAGAGAGTGCTGAACAGCAAAAAGGAATTGGATAAGAGGAAAGGGTGATCTTCTACTCCTTGACAAACTATTGCATCATCAATATCACCAAGTACTATTGCAACTGGTGCACATCCTCCTAATATCATATCCTACAAGTATGGCATAATTGTGGGTGAGCTATGGGGCAAGGAGTCAGGCTCTTGGGTAATTGTGTGGCTGTCTTCAGGTTGCCATCCTTGAAAGCTGGTCAGAGGTGCCACTCCATTTCAGGGTCTCTATGCAGTATACCCAACAAGATCTTCTACAAGTCCATAGACAAGTAGGAACACTAATAAATAGAACATGGTTAATATGATAAGGGATAATGGCAGCATACACCTTTATGACCTGCAGATATAACATCCACAAAGCATTATGATAACATTTTGCATCACATAGGTTTTCTAGCATCAGTTAGTGCCCTCACAAAGATGGGCAGTACTTCACAAAGAATGTTGGCTTCAAGTTGTCTTGATTGTGACTCATCTTGACTGGGTCTCAAGCTTGCATGACCACACAGAATAAAAATAAGGGAGAGGAGGATAAGTGAGACTGCATCCAAGCAATGCCTTACTCCTAGGCAGTCTGAAGACTGGGTAGGCAAATAGCTACTCTTTTACTTGCTGTTCCTTGAACATCACTAGGCCACCAGTTAAGGCAGAGTAGGAGAGGTGAACAAGTGGATTTGGCTGGGGGAATACCAGCTCTTGCACAACCCTTATATATGGTACAGGAGAGTGCACAGACCAAGCTGTGACTTACTATCTAGGGTATATGGTATTAAGGCTATTGGTAGATAAGGTATTGAGTAAGAGTCCATGTTGCAAAGGTTAGATATTCATCTAGGAAGAAATGGAAGAGCTAAGATGAATACAGTGCATATCATAGAATGGAAGATCAATCACAAGATGTGAAAGATCTAGAAGGGTGATTGTGGCAGAGATCATCAAGATCCTGCAGGGTCATGATCTAAATAATTAATCTAGATGAGTGATCATACCAATCAAGAGGTAAGGGCAGAAATGAAAAAGGCATGAAAGCCTTAAGGATGTGGAGGGATCTAAGATGATTGGTTAGGTGGTCATGAGTGTCATGAGGGAGAGGGGTTAAGATGTGGAACACATAATGGGAGAGTGATGATATGAAGAAGGGATGAGGTAGTCACATGACCAGGAAAGATAAGATAATAGATAATCATGTCCATGTGCTAACACAGAGTACACAGGGAGAGTCATGCATGCACTTGCTAACACAAAGTACAAGTGATGCTTGTGATGTCATAACATTGATATCTCAATAAGAGATTGTACCAATCAGATGGTAAGGGCAGAGATAAAGAAGGTGAGGACACCTTGAGGATGTGGGCAAGAATCTAAATGATTGGTGGAGGGTCATGAGAGTTGTAAGAGAAGAAAGAGGGGTTAAAGATGTGGAGCACATGATGGAAAAGTGATGATGTGAAAAAGGGAAGGAGTGATCATATAACCAGAAAAGGTCATAAGAAATAGAATATCATATCCATGCACTAACACAAAGTACACAGGGTGTAGTCATGCACACACTTGCTAACACAGAGTACAAGGTGTGGATGTGATGTTATAACAATGATCACTCATTGAGATCACATCTCAATCATGACCCTGCAGAATCCTTGATGAGATCTCTGCCATGATTCTTCCTTTGATCATTCACATCTTGTGATGATCTTCCCTTTATATTAGATCTTGCAGGTATTCTTCCATTCTGATCTTCTCAGGATCCTGCCTAACCTTTCCCTTATGGACTCTACCCTGATACCTTATCTATCTATAGCATTAATAGCATTATACCCTAGAACAAGTCACAGCTTGGTCTGTGCACTTTCATGTAACATATATAAGGGGTTGTGCAAGGGCTGTTGTCCCCCAGCCAAATCCACTTGTTCACCTCTCCTATCCTGCCTTAACTGGTGGCCTAGTGATGTTAAGCCATAACAAGTAAAAGAGTAGCTATTCACCCACCTGGTCCTCTGGACTGCCTAGGAGTAAGGCATTGCTTGGATGCAGTCTTATCCTCCACTCTTCACTCTTTTATTTATTACTGTGTGGTCATGCTAACTCAGGACTCAGTCAAGACAGAACCCAGTCAAGACAATCTAAAAGACTATCATTTATCAAGATGTACTTTGTGAAGATAAAGCCATGTGACTCAAGACACTATTGCAGTGCTCAAGATAATGTTATACCTGCAGAAGACATAGGTGTATGCTGCTGGTCAACCTTATCATATTAATGGTTCTATTTATTAGTTGTTCCTCCTTGGCTGTGGCCTTGGAGATGATCTTGTTAGGTGCTGTGTGAAATGCCTCAAGATGGGGTGGCACCCCTGACCAGCTTTCAAGGATGGCAACCTGAAGATAGCCATGCAATTACCTGAAAGCCCAACTTCTCACCTCACAGCTCATCCATAATTATGCCACACTCATAGAATGTGGTATTAGGAGGATGTGCACTGGCTGCAAAAGTGCCTGGTGATAACAAGATGTTGAAGATCACCCTTTCCTCATTTCTGTTCCTTTTCTTACTGTCCAGCATTCTCTCATCTGGACCTTCTCAAGGATTCAGTCATTGATGCCAGATCACCTGACAGGTTATGGTGATAGAAGATAGGCAGAGTATAGTGTTTTGCCTGGTCACTCAACACTCCCATGAAGCAGAAATGAAAAATAAGAAGCTTTTGGAAAGGCCTGGACCTCAACATGAGGTTTTCTGCAGGCATGACATCATAGATGACATCATAGGTCTAGACTGATCATGTGATCAGTCAGGTGACAAGTCACATGACCTCATCATGTGATGCTGAAAGATAAGATAAGATAAAGAAAAGAAAGAAATCATACAAGTTTATGGCAAAGTTTGTAATACAAATCTCAAATGACAAACTGCCAATCCAAAATTCACTCAGAAACATAAAGGACCCTTCACCATTATGGATGTTCTAAGCTCCATAACATTCAAACTTTGACTTTCCAAGACATGGAAAATTCACCCTGTATTCCATGCCTCACTTCTCACCCCATTTAGGTCCAATGGAACTCTGCAGATACCACCTTCATCAGAATTAATAGACAGAGGAGAAGAGTTTGAAATTGAACAGATCTTATGACACTGTGGAACCCCATCATCCTGCTTCTTTCTGATCTAATGGAAGGGTTACACCCCAAAAGATGACTTCTGAGTTCCAGAAAGGAACCTGTCCCATGCCCAACTCCTCCTTCATGACTACAAAAAAAGACACTCCCTCTGATCTACAATAACCAACTTTTCACATCTTCTCTCCTCCATCACATTCTATTCTCTTGTCTGCAAACAAGCCTTCATGTTCTTGAACCCTCAACACAAAAACCACCTCACCAACTTCAATGTCACAACCCTGGTCATCCAAGCATACACAGAACTTCCCCAACTTAAAAAGGCTCCTAATACATCATCACTACATTTTCCTTTTACAGAGAATTCTTCATCTCCAACCTACATCTCCTCTTATAAGGAGGAGACAAACCCTTTTATTAATCATGACATTGACCCTGCTCCACAAAGTGGAACTCTCTCAGTAGACTTACCACTTTATACCCACAGGATGCAAAATGGTCATCATGATGTCAACTATGCCCTTTGAGTCAGAGCCTTCACTTAGGATGCATGACTCTTAGTCCCTATTGAAGCCCACCTGGATATGGGGTCCCTGCTACAGTCACTTTATACCTCCTTCCTTGCACTCCAATGTCTACATGCCAGCATCATGCAAACCCACAACAACTTCAATGCAATGTGTGCATTTCTCATCTCTGTTATAAGCTCAATGGCCATGTTGCTTAAGAACTCCCTCCTTGAGATAGCATATCAGATGGAGTTTGGGGAGTTTCTTGATGGTCTAGATGAATATCTCCATAACCTAACTGCTATAGGGCAACAACCCCAAGTAAACACCTTATCCACTGTGTCATCCACCCCCCTCACCTTTAATGAAATAATGATCATTGAATGACTCGAGACATACTGAACTGAAGCACAAGGATGAGTGGTTCTACTCCCTTCACACCCAAGATACTCTGAAGCATGCTTTCAATGCCATCACCTAGGTCACATACATATTAACTGCCTAGTATACCAATGCCCATTCTACATGCTGTGGTGACCTGGGCATTCACAAGAATGCTGCTTACTTCAGCAGGCCACCATCCTCCCTATAGATCGAACCACCACTAGATCTCCCCCTTCATCTCTGTCTATTTCTTCTTATGACTTATCCAGTCCCTCATTTCTGCAAAACTCACCCATACATAAAACAACTAGGTGTCACAGCTGCCTCCATTCTAAACCACATATCCTCACTCTTCACAACACACCACCATCCTGCTTCACCAATACCCCCACAATCCAAAATGACATTGTAGACTATGGTGATGATATCTATAACAATGTCACCTACAGGAACATGACCAGATCCCCCATCTATAAATTCACAAGCTACAGTTGGGCATAGAAGACTCACAAGAATGCTCACATCCTACAAAGAGGGTAATGTTACATTTTCCTATATGTGTACCAACATCTGTGCTTCTTCATTCTATCACAGATAATCACCCATGCAAGGCTCTAGATGCTGACTTATTCCATTTCACCTTATGCCATCATCTGTGCTTCATATTCTGCTCTTCACTTCTGTTGTGGAACCGAAGAGTTCCGTCTACCCAACCACATAACCAACCAACCCGGCAGACGACCAGGAAATGATACGATGAGTCCTAGAGATAACGTCTGGTAGTAGAGAGTGCTGGACAGCAGGAATGAGGGGATCGAGGGTAAGAAGAGGACTGAGTCGGACTATCTTCATCGGGAACGCCAGGACTACTCTTGCAAGTCCTTGATAACCACTAGACTATTGCACTAGGGTTCCGTCTTCCTTCTAACACTACAACCTAACATGTGTAGCATAATCGTGTTTGGCTCTTGGGGTGAGGGTTCCGAGCCTTGGGTAATCGTGTAGCTGTTTACAGGTTGCTATCTTTAAGAACGAAGGCGGTGTCACCGTAAATGCGAGGGTATGTTCGATAACCCCAAGCATGTTCCAACGAGAGACACAGTGCTACTCGTGGCTTAAATATCTGGAATGATGGAACGAATATGATAAGATGCAACAGCAGTGAAAGCTTCTATGCATCGCAGGTATAACATTGAGGAACGTTACGATGAGGGTTCCTTGTCATGTGGTCTTTAGTAGTTTCTGGTACAGTTCTGAATACAACGAATGTCTTCCATTCTTCTAGGTACTGGGTTCTGTACTAGCACTTGAACGAGCTTGCTGACTGGCCAGACGTTGGCGGTTCGGTACTGTCAGGATCGATATACGATGGAACGATGAGGGGAGGGATTAAAGGTTAGCTTTATCTCCAGACGGCTCACTCCCAGGGCTCAGTTAAGAGGGCCAGGCGAATACCATCCCTTACTTGATCTGTTGTCACTAGGCCACCTTGGTAGGCAGGGTAGGACGTGAGGAAACAAGTGGATTAGGCTGGGGGAACAGCCCTACTCATAACCCCACTACTTATACGTTACAGGATAGTGCACAGACCAAGCTGTGATGAGGGTCTAGGGTATAATGGGATTAATGCTACTGGATGATAAGGTAAAGGGTAATGTCCGTGTATGAAACGTTAGGCAACCTCATGTATCAGAATGGAAGAAGCGGACATGAAGTGCAGGGTTTAATGTAGTGTGGGATGATCGATCACAAGATGTGACTGATCGGAAAGGAGATCGTGGCAGAGATCCATCTAGGATCTTGCAGGGTCATGATCGAGATGCAATCTTGATGTGTGATCGTACCGATCGGAGGGAACGACGGAAATGAAGAAGGGGAGGTGATCAAGAATGGAAGAGTGATTGGTGATTGGTGAAGAATGTGAAGAGAGATAAGAGATGTGATACACGTGAAGGGAGAAGGGCGTGCCGATGTGAAGGGACAAAGGAAGTCACGTGATCAGGGAAGGTCATGATTGAGTACTCGTGCATGCAAGCATAGCAGTCATTGTACCAAGTATCGTACACAATTCGTAACAGGGGGATCAGTTGCAATACATCCTGTATTTATACTGTACAAGAATGCGCACAAACCAGGTGACATCATAGATAAGAAGATAGCAAAAATAGAAAGAAGAAATGGAGATTAATGCCATGAGGCATCAAAATGGAAGAGAAGTAAAAAGGCATGGAAATGAAAAAAAGGCTTCTTTAATAAAATGAAAATGAACAAGGCAGTGCTTATAAGGCAGCCTGCAGGTATGGCATCATCAGTCTAGACC
>JBBPJS010001285.1:0-11447 GCA_038088835.1 Singerocomus rubriflavus
TCTCGACTTGTCGTATTTGTTCGTCATCAACACGGACCCAGGTGCTGATACTTGGCTGCCCCGGCGAGCTTGGGCAATAAAAGCTGAGAAGCACCTAGACTCGGAAAGAGTCCACTCCGTCAATGCGAAGGCGTTTGTTTCAGAGAACGGATACCTGACGGACCTCACCTGGGTTCGTGACCACCGGTCTTTCGGAAAGCTCCATCGTTTCGTTGGTTGGCACTATGGAAGACTTACCGAGGAAGAGGAGGCAGAAATATGTGGGCACCGAACGTACTCACGATATGAGGACGTTCGAGTGACATACCCCGTTCTCATCGTCGAGCCCCTCTCACAAAGATCCAATCTCCTGCTCCCTCTTCCGATTTCCAGTGCAGTTCCAAAGCCAGTGTACCTCCTTCCCGAGTACTCTTTCCTTGAGCTTCTGTCGCCAACGGAATGTGAATATTCTACAATTATCCCGTCGATCCTTCGTCGTCTCGAGACGGCCATGACTGTTAGATCTCTTAAGGACACCCTCTTCCCCCGCACCCCTCTTGCGAACATACCCTCTCCACTTCTTACGACTGCAGTGACAGCCCCTGTCGCCGAAGACACCTCCAATTATGAACGCCTCGAGGCGCTTGGGGACGCCGTACTTAAATTTGTCGTCGCTGTGAACTTGATAGCCGCCTATCCGTTGTGGCACGAGGGATATCTGACCCGACGCAAAGATCATGCTGTGGCGAACTCTCGTCTTGCAAAAGAAGCGATTCGACGATCTATCTTTCAATGGATCATTCGCACACGCTTCTCACCAAGACGATTCAAGCCATTGTACCTCTCTGCACCAAAGGAGCCAGTCGTGACCCCCGACGATCCTGTCGTAGAAGCCAACAATGAGCTCCTAGATGAATGGGGTCAGAGAGGCGAGGAGATCAAGGACCTAGCGACAGAGATGTTGGTAACTGTCGAAGAACCTGCCGCTACTCTGGAGACCGGTCCCCCCGAAACCACTGACAAGTCCGTGGTTGGAGGGGGTAGGACACGCAAGGACATTGAGCAATTGTCGACGAAGATGCTGGCGGATGTCGTTGAATCTCTGATCGGTGCTGCATACCTTCACGGCACGTTTGATCTTGGCGTGTCGTGTGCCCAGCTATTTGGTCTGGGACTCGAGTGGCGCACTCTCCCAAAGTGTGTTGAGATGGCGCTGTCTCGCGTCGAGCACACTGATGAAGTATCGACGCAATTGAACAACGTGGAACGCATGTTGGGGTATACGTTCAGGCGAAAGCTATTGCTCGTCGAGTCGCTCACGCATGCGAGTTATCAGTATGACTTGCGGACTGTATCGTACGAGCGCATGGAATTTCTCGGGGACGCACTCCTTGACATGGTCGTCGCTGACTTCCTGTACAAGTATCCTGGGAAAACGTACACACCGTATGACATCCACATTCACAAATCGGCCGTCGTCAATACCCACTTCCTCGCGTATATATGCCTTCGATGCTCTCTCGACATCGACGCGAGCATGCCTGGACGCGGTCCGAGGGGCAAGATCGTCATGCAGCCCAAAACGAACACAGTCCACCTCTTCCAGTGTCTCCAGCACTCGAGCCCCGTGATCCTTGAAGACCAGAGACTGACCTTTCACCGGTATAATAAGGTGAAGGACGAGATCGAGGACGCACTTTCGATGGGCAGTATGTTCCCCTGGGCCGCGCTCACACGACTACAGGCCCCCAAGCTCTTCAGCGACATTATCGAGAGTCTCCTTGGGGCGGTGTACCTGGACTCGGAGGGGAACATGGACACCGTAAGGGCGTTGCTTTACAAGCTAGGCGTATTGAGATACCTCGACCGCATCATACGCGACGATGTGGATGTGTTGCATCCGGTGTCGAGGTTGTCCGTTTGGGCGTCGCGCCAGCAACAGCCGATTACGTATGAGTATACGGAGAACACACAGAAGGGGCTGGTGGTGTGTACGATCAGCGTGGGCGAACGGGAGCCAGTAAGCGCGAGCACGGAGAAACGAGGACATGCGAGCCAGGAAGAGGCTCGGTTCGCTGCGGCGGAGAAAGCTATCTCCGTGTGGGCAGTGGAGTGAGTTTCGGGTCATACCGTTAGGTATGAATCGAGTTTTTAACCCATTGAAAGTTTCACGAGGTCAACCATAGTACGCCGATTACACCGGCTTTGACGAATGGAAATCGACGTTGCACTACTCGATACATCGTGCCATACACTTGGAATTATTGACTACATTCAATAGAAAGTCTCATTCACAGGATATCATTGGAGCATCTATTCAATGACAATTGGCTGCGGTTGTTGCCTTTGGGAACCTCACGGTCAATAGACCGTCCACTATCTTTGCCTTCACACCTTCATGCTGTCATATCCATCAACATCATATTTAATACATTTCGTTTGACGATTAACTTATCTTGGCTCTGAATGGAAGCTGCAACGTTCGGGAGAACTTTCCATATCTGCGCTCACCGTACTGTGTATCCACCCTCTTCATGAAACTGACACATCGTAGACGCGTTCGACACCGTCAATTTGTTCTGCCAAAGGTCGATGGCGACGTCTTCCAGCTTCAAGCTGGGCAATTCAAAGGTTGCTGTCACAGTATTAGAATTTTCTGCCCCTCGCACGTCCATTCTACAGGAGAGATTAGGTTAAGTAAGTGAGAAAAACGGAGGGTAGGTTAGAGGAACGTGTCTTAGCTTGGACGGAATAAGTTGAGTCGTCGTATAGAGTCAATGGAGACACGTCTCCGAGTTGCTCGACGGTAGAAGAGAAAGGTCGGAAGCTCGTATTTGACGCGTAGTCGAAGAGAGGTTCAAACTCGATAAAAGGATGACAGTAGGAGCGAATCAATGAAGACACTGTTGGAGTGGATGTGGGAAATCGAGTTGTGAGAGAATCAGTTACTGCAGGGGCCCGAGGGGATCGCGTTCTTTTGGATAACTCTTAGGGTTGAGGTTGGCTTCATGACGGAGTCCTACATGTACTTGAATTGAGTCTGTAAAGCATTTTCCAGCAACGTATAGTTGATGGGATCGCTCCGAGAAGCTTCGTGATGCATCCGATGTTGAGTTCCTATCCTGGAAGCGGGACATTGTTGACGTCTATTTGGAACCTTCCCAAAAAGGACAGCGGCTTGGGATAGCACGTCACCATTGGGATATTCATGGCTCAAGTGTGCCTCCTTCAATAGGCTCTGTTCAACACACTTGACGAAGATTTATTCGACGTCAGAGCGACATATGTGTTCGAGAAAATGCGTGTTTGTCAGGTACGAGCACGAATATGGCATCAGCACGCATGCGATTCTATTTCCTTGTGGCACTCATGGGTGTCTTGATTCGCACTTGAGCAGCCGACATATAGATCTATCGCTTGATGAGTCCATCTTTCTTGTATAAATAACTGACTCTTCAGTGTGATAAGTAAGTGGAAATCAGTCAGAGGTTTTCATCTTGTCTTTGACAGAACTCGGAGTCGAGGTGTTGTATGGAGTCGGCGGCGAAGACACTCATAAACGACTTATTGCCACTGCCTACATTCATCACAGACAACACCTGTTAACTACCTTCACAGACTATACAACTTCAACACAGCTAATAACATCAAAGACGACAACGGTATGTGCTTTACTATGCTCACTAGCTATCGATTTGGCTACTAGCAGCGTCCTCCATGCTCTGCTCTTCGAGAATTTCGGAGGCGGCTCCCTGCCAGTTCCAACTCGAACGCCACATCTAGGATGGGTGTCACAAAGGCAACCATTTGAAAATAACAGAGACATACAGGAGGATAATCATCAAGAGTCAAACTAGCAGTATCCTCCATGCTCTGCTATTTGAGAATTTCAGAGGCGGCTCCCTGCCAGGGCCAGCCATGCCACATCTAGGATGGGTATCACCAAGGCAACCATTTGAAAATAACAAGACATACAGAAGGATAATCATCAGTAGTCATCGGAGGGACTAAGGTTTGCTTGTTGGGAATTTCAGTCAAAGATGAATGTTATGGGGATATTGCAAGCGTCAAACGATGGTAGATTCTGAAGATTGCTAGGTCAGATTTATACAAAGCCAAAAATAAAGTTAACCATATCAAGCATAGTCAACCGTATAACTCACCAGATCATCCATGTGGGAACACACTATTGCAAAGATTCCCTGTTTCGGAGCGTTACAAAATGCGACCAATCCTTGTGGAGAACAGCAAAAGTGAAACTTACAACACTGCCCAGCTGGGCACTGATCGGATATCAATCAATCTACAAAAATGCGCAGTTAGTTCGGAGGACCACCGACACATTGAACATGACGAAAGAAGGAAGTATGGACACAACATAGAGCATATTGAATGGAATGAGACTCTCAGGCGAAAATCATCTGGGTCGGAAGAGAGGGGTGTTACCTCAGCGCGCGGCTGAAGCCCACGCACGGAATCGTGTCTCGTCATTTAGCTTCTATAGAGAGCTCTAATCGGCTGCCTCGACATTTCTCAACTGGGCTTAACGCACGCGATCTGAACTTGCTTCTATTTATCGGTACCCCCGCCTTTGCCCCATATTATAAATAGAATGAATTGTCAGCGAAGTGAGCAATCTTAAGTCAGGGAACCGAGTAGTTCTGCGTGTCCCTCAAACGGTATCCGGACTTGGAAGGTATTTGCGCCTCACCTGACTGGAGGTTGTAAACTTGGCAGCAGGATCCAATTCATACCCTGTGATTATGCAAAGGCCCATAGGCCGCCTTCCATCGTGGCTTCCGAACCACGAGAAACACTGTGGCTGAGGTCATGTAACGTGTGTGGCGAGCCTTCGCTATTCCAAAGGTGGGTCAAGTTGATTGCTTTAACATTCTATAACATTGTCGTCGCCAGCATTTGCAGGCTGCTTGTGAACGATGAGTCTCAGAGTAGCTAGAACAATAAAAGCAAGTTTACAAGACATGACATTAGATTGAGGATGATTGCATGGATGGATGGGTTCGGGGAGCGGCGGAGGCAAAGTCTATGTAGGAAGGCGAGCAGTAATCGAGGCATGGCTAACGCGAAAGAAGATCAAGGGCTGACGGCCATCACAGTTTCACGTCACACCCTCGAGCTTAAGTTCGGGGTCAGCATCAAGTGCTTGGCTAATGGCCCTCGATTTCCCGCCAACCTCATGCGGGGAAGTGACCTGCCAAGATGTAACAAAATATTCCCATATATGTGTTCTGGTGTGTTCACTGTTAGATGAACGGAATCAACAAGATACGACATTGTAACACACATCTCACACTTTCCTTCCTTGGAAGTAATAAGGGTCTGATGAGTGGCCGCCACCAGATCTTGACGTAGTAATATCGGAATACATGCAGGTTCTGCACGATCCTTGGAAATAATTTGGTCCCAGCAGTTCTTCCAGAAAAACCGTTTCAGTGATAAGTTCCTGTCAATCTGAATAGTCATGAGCATACATGAACAACTGCAGTGATGGGCTGCATGGGCTAGTAGCCTGCGGAGAATGGTACGTACCTGTTTATTGATTGTTGGAAAGGGTCAATCAAATTTGTCTGAACAGGGTGGGGCCCCTAGCCTTCTTGTCTAATCGGTTCCAACTTCAACGGCTACCCCGATACACTAGTTCCTAGTCTGCAATACTCACGCAATATGGCCCACGACGGGTAAGTGAGGAGAGAACTGAACCGACCTTGGGGGTGTGGATCATGCGACTGGGTCTTATGAACTATTCCTGAGCGGGACCCATCAGCGCACAGGCAGGGAGTTTAGCCATGCCAGTCATCAGCCAAGAGGTACCTTTCATTCCTGTGAGTCCTCTCTTCTCCTCGACACCCCTCTCGCGTCCCGTAACCACTGCAGCGCAGTCACCCAACAAAATCAAGCCCCCGGTGAAGCTCATTGACAATTCTGAACAAGGCAGACCAACGTACCTATGGTATATCACCGAGGACGAATACCTCCGGCTCAATCAAATCTTTATTGGCCGCGATTTCCAGGAAACAGGAATGGCTGGAACCAAAGTGGTTGGTCTTCCATCGCCATGTAAAGGGTGTGGCAAGTACACTCAATTCATCGGCTGGTATGTGCACCCTCTACGACTCGGAGGCCAGGATTAGAATGATGTTCAGTTCCGTTATTTTACAAGGGTATGGACAGCACTTCGAAGAGGCGTCCACACGCGTGAATTCATGTTTAACTCGCTCAAGAATGGTCGCCAAGGCGCGGAAGACATGCATGACGAGTATTGCTCAGAGTGCGGTCTGCTTACGTCCGTGCGATCCAGAGACAATGTAGAAGGCAGAAGCACCGACCATCGATATTGCCAAGGTGCGTCAGTGATCGAGTCCATTTCAGCTACAGGTGTTCTCAGATTCTCCCAAAGCCTCTCGATCGGTCCAAGTATGATTTGATGCCTGACCAGATCAAATTCAAGTCCCAGATGACGAGTGGAAAGCCAGAATAACCGGAGGTGAGCTCAGAAGTTATTTGGCACTCTTTCCATTGGTCCCAGTAATGTACTCCATGTCTTGTAGATTGTAGCGTGGGGTAAATGGTGGTTAGATAACACGGGGAGCACGGCTGCCTACCGTGCTCGGATCGTCAGAGAGAAGGTCGAAGCCAGGCTTGAGGCCGAAAAGAATGCAGCAAAGGAACATGACCGGCAACATAGTATATGATCACTTGTCTAGGTCACCATAAGCATTTTGTGCGGACGCATGCCATCAATATCACTTCTGTTGTTGTACGTGTAGGCTAAGAGGGTTGTTGAAATATCGACGGACCAGACGATGTGGAGATGGATGGTCGTGTAGATAGTGTAGTTTGGGAGAGAGAGAGAATTAAATCGGTGATGGTGGTGCTTGCATTTCGGGCTTTCTGTACCGAGGGAGAGTTGTAATTCAGATTGAAGCTTTGATTATGGGGAACGACATACAGGAGACTGTTGTCTCTGCTTCATCACTCCCTCGCCTCTATCTTCATCGTCCTTGAGTTCCACTGGGACCATGTTGTGACCGAACGCTGGTCTGGTCGTTGCCATTCACTACCTGCATGGTCGCAGTCTCGCATCCACCATAGTTTACCATCCGAGCCTAGCATACTACTCGCAACACTTCCTTGCCCGTCTGGGAGAGCAATAACTCTATTGCAGTCCTGGAGCGAAGAGCCCATTTCAAGAGCTGGCTGGTAATTACTCGTACGCAGTAGGCGAGTAGTGCCTTGCATCGATGTATATAGGTTCGGAGAAGGGGAACGTGAGTGAGACTAGAGTGTATGCACTCACATCAATAGTCGTTGATCGAACATGGTGCATATAGTGATGTACCGTCCTGGCCTGCCCAGATCCTCTAGTATCTGTAGGTCATCTTCATGGTGTTCATAACATCCATCGCGAATATCGGGCATGTCTTCCACATCCGAGTTATCGCCTCCAAGGAAATCGTCCTCGCGATTGCCAAAGTCAAGGTCACCAGGAGTACGTGTGAGCGAATGGACTGACGCTTGTGATAGAGGTTGAGACCAAAATTGTCTGGATTCCATGCCAGCAGAGTTATGAGCTTCATCCCCCATACGTTTTGATGATGCGGATGATCGTAAATCGACGCACTACACGAAGCAGAGGGTTCATCCCAATGTAAGGAGCAGGCACATGGGGGTTTAACCTGAGCAAATGCAGCTGCATTTCCTTGCGCTATCTTGCTTTCTGCGCGAGGACTGCTCGCTCTGTTATTATCAGGCTGATACTGTCTGTTTTCCACCAGTAGGTGTCGTGGTGTTATTGAGCAAAGAAGTAAGTAAAATGCTGAAGGTATCCCTCCATGCTCAGCCGGTCATTCACGAATGGTCCATGACAGGATTATTGACCAATTTAGATACGTATAAAATCGACAAAAGCGACGTACCGTTGTCATTGTCTGTGACGAGCAGTTGGACTCATGACTGCCGGCCTCCAGAAAGGATGAAGTTGGGGAAGCGGGATAGAAATTATGTAAACACTATTGACTTCAATGGCTTTGATACGCCTTCCATGTTATTACACACACATATGCCTAGAACCATTCACCACATGCGCTAGAGAGCTCCATCAACACCATATCCCTGGACCTTTTCCTGAATTGGGATCCGCTGTGGTTGCTGTTCAGAGCCCGCCTTTGGGAATGTCACCGTCAATAGGCCGTTCTCCATCTTCGCCTTCACGTCTTCAGACTGCAACACCCATCAACATTCACATTTAACACACATTGTCTGATGACCGACATACCTTGGTTCCGAATGGAAGTTGTAGGGTTCGGGAGAACTTGCCGTATCGACGCTCTCGCACCGCATATCCACCCTCTTCGTGAGAGTGAGACACTGCAGACGCGCCCGACACCTTCAACTGATCCTGTTGGAGGTCGATAGTAACGTCCTCAGGCTTCAGGCCAGGCAGTTCGAAGGTTGCCGTCACGGTGTTGGAGTCCTCGGATTCCGTCACGTCCATTCTGCAGAAGAGAAGATATTCAATAAGTAAAAGAAATGAGTGTCAGAGACACACGTCTTACCTTGGACGGAACGAATTGAGGGGTTGTGTAGGGTCGACGGGGGCAAGTCTCGCCTCGGTGGTGCGAGGGAATGGCAAAAAGCGAGCATCAAACCCATCATTAAAGAGGCGTTCAAACTCGGTAAAAGGGTCGTAGTGGAAACGAATTAACGAGGACATGGTCAGAGTTTATGTGAGAAATCGAGTTGTGAGAGCTGGACGTTTGTTGGAGAGGGATTGTCGTTTCTTTGGATAATTCTTGGGGAAAAGCTTGCTTTCATGGCGGGATTTTATAGGGATCGCTATAGTTCTTTAGAGTAGAACAGAAACTCGAAGCACTTTCCAGCAGCGTAGTTGGTAGTCGATTAGATTCGAGAAGGTTCGTAAATCGAATTCCCGTTTTGGAAGCCGCCATCGTGTTGACGCCTGTTTACACCGGACTGGCCATTTGAGCTTCTTCACACCATGCCTCTATCTACACAATTATCAGACGTTTTTCCACAGGTGATGGTCTATCTCAATCGATTGAGCGCTTTGAACCATACATTGCTGAGTGGTAGTCAATGTTGAGAGACAATAAAGTGAGACGAGTGCGCATCTGCAAGGTGTGACCCAGAAGCAAGAGGGTGAATGGCTTGCATTATCAAACCTGTTTTGTACGGGCAATGAGGCAGGATGAAGCATGAGTTTTCCACCCTACGAAATAGTTTCTTTCTGACTCGGAGGTGGTACAAATCCTGACCGTACGCCCTCATCAGCGGTAACAACCAAGCGTGGACTATCCATGTGTGCTACAACGCTTACATAATCATTGTGTGGTTCTTCCGCCTTCCCAACTTCATTTTTCTCGAGGCCCTGGCCATGTCTGATTCGTTTGCTGATCTCTGGGCATCCTCAGCCCCGACCAAATCGACTCCACAACAACCGCAAAACAAAATTGGTTCGACTGTTCCGCCACGTAAACCGCAATATGACGCATTTTCGATTCTCTCGGCATCCCAACCATCCAGCAAATCAGTCACGAACCATCAGCTCAACGATCGACAAACACGACAGCCTCAGCCTACCCCACAGAGAGGGGATGCGTTTAGCGGGTTGTTTACCCCCTCGCTCGATGGTACCGCAGCCGGTCGAAACCTAGACCGGACCAACATGACCATGAGCGAGCCATTCTCGCACAGAGAGCCAAGACAACGCAAAATAATGGTGCATTTGCACCGATCGATCCAGGGCCTGCTTCATCTTCGCTTTGGGATGGTCTTGACGCGCTGGCACGACCGACGACCGCCAGTCCACGTCCACATGCATCCACACATGGGGGCACCGCAGCACAAGACGATTTTAAGCTGGAGTTTGAGAATGCGTCAGCGGACAAGGCTGTACCATTTACCATGTCTCCTTCGCACAATACATTGATCGAGAACGGTGATTGGGGGCTCTCCGAGTTCAGCTCAGTACCAGCGTCTGGATTACGATCCGCACCTACTCCCACCAAACTGCTTCCGGAGATAAAGTCTTCAACGCTGTGGGATCTTGACGGTTTTGGGTCTTCTGAGCCAACCACATCTCATACCCCGTCACAAGTGCCAGTCCGTTCGCTCACAGGAACCCCTGGCGACTTTGACTTTGGCGATCGCGAGGATGGCCTCCTCGAGGACCATAACTCAGATGGGGAAGACACGCCTAGTGTTCACGATGGACACTATGAGCACTCTGAAGATGACATACTAGGCGATCTGAGCAGGTCAATGGTATGATACATCGCTATATGGGTCATGCTCGATGAATGCTGCTGATGTGCGCGCATACACTCTAGTCTCACTCACATTCCTCCTCTCCGAACCCATCTACATTGACGCAAGGCCCAGCTCGCCTATCACGTACGAGTAGTCCCCCTCCACACATCACCGGCCAGCTAGTTGAAATGGGTTTCTCGCCTGTGGATGCACGGGCTGCTCTTGCAAATACCCTGACCGAAAACGGTTTCGATATACAGGCTGCGGCAGAGCTGTTGCTCTCCCAAGCGGGCAAGGAAGGATCTACACGGCCGTTTCCCCACCCACCTGAACGTGAGCCTCGCAGAAACGGTGACACAGAGAGAGATAGGAACCGATCGGCTCGTCCACCACCATCGTCAACCCGCATTGATGTCTCTTCACAACCTCCCAACACCTCTCAAATGCAATCACAGTCCCAATCCCAACTTGATATCACCGCGGAGAAACTGTTATCACAAGCGAGCGAAATTGGTCGTGGCATGTTTAGCAAGGCAAACGCACTGTGGAAAGAAGGGAAAGAGAGGGCGGCGAAGCTGTATGAGGAGAAGACTACTGCAAGTAGTACACCAAGCTTGGACGGCAGACCAAGGTGGATGCTGTTGGTGACGTCCGAAATAGGGTAGATCCGACACCAAATTCATACAGCTCGATACCATTCTCATTCTTGTTGATTCAACATTTGGACCTCACATGTGACACAATGTTGCCTACTGAAAATTTTCCTGTCCTTCTTCCTTTTCTCTCTCAGTTCATATTGTGATGGCTGAGCTGACACAAGTGTACTCTAGTTCTATAGGTTATGAGCCCTGTGCTCAAAGTCTAATGAGCACATTACAACATAGAAGATTAAAGAAGTACACTTAGAAACAAGTGAGACTTAGTGGATTGCCAAAGCCATGGGAAAGTTTGATGGAATCCTAGAACTGACTGGAGAAGAAAACTACCAGGAGTGGTGAACACAAATTGAACACCTGCTCCTCTCAGAAGAAGTACTTAACCATGTTACAAATGAAACTGATCCTAACAACTTGAGCACCTATGCCTTACATATGCCAACCCCTTTTAATTCTGGGGAGTGAACTGAGGAGGAAGCTGAAGAGATTAAGAAGTGGCTGAAGAAAGACAGTCTCATCTGA
>JBBPJS010001286.1:0-11446 GCA_038088835.1 Singerocomus rubriflavus
ACCAACGCTAACACAGAGTACGCTGGGAGAGTCATTCATGCACTTGCTAACACAAAGTACAAGGCATGATGGTGATGTCATAACAATCCTTCACTTCTCCCCTTATTATACCATTGTACCAGAATCTAGCAACATCATACTGCCCACTATTGGCCAGCTAGCAAGCTCATTCCCTGTCAATGTACAGAATCCAGTACTAAGGAGAATGGAAAACATTCATTGAAAGAACCCTCAAACCTTTTATTAAAAGATCACATGACATAATCCTCTATCATACTAATTACTGATATTATACCTGTGATCTTGAGAGGCTATTATTGCTATGCAGGTTTTATCCTATTTGTTTCACAGATCCAGATATTTAAGCCACTAGTGACATAGTGGTCCTAGTTGGAATATATGTTGAAGTTATCAAACAAACCCATGTATCTATAATGACACTGGCTTCATTCTTAAGGATGGCAACCTGAAAACAGCCATGTGATCACTCAAGGCTTGAAACCCTCACCCCAAGAGCTGAACATGATTATACTACATATATTAGGTTGTAGTGTTAAAAGAAAGACAGAAACTAGTTGCAAGAGTACTATGTTCATCAAGGACTTGCAAGAGTAGTTCTGGAGTTCAACACTAAAAGATAGTCCCATTTCAGTCCTCTTCTCATTCCATCTCCCTTATCCCTGCTGTTCAGCACTCTATACATCCAACATTATAGGTTTAGCCCCATATCAAAATCTCTGGTCATCCACTGGGTTGGTTGATTAGGTTGGCAGAGTAGTATAACTCTTTGATTCTGCAATAACATCTTAACCCCTTGTTGCAGAATCAAAAAGTTATGCTGCACTACCAACTAACCCAACTACCTGGCAGATAACCAAAATGAACAATATGGGGTGAGAACCTTGCTTGTATGAAATGAAGAAAAGGTGCTGAACAGCTAAGGGATTCAGATATGAAGAGAGGGCTAATGGCAGGGGGACTTTCTATATGAGATCTCCAGGACTACTTTTGCAAGTCCTTAATAAATATAGTACTCTTGCAACTAGTTTCTGTTATGAATTGTGTATGATACTTAGTACTATGACTGCACGCTTGTATTGCATGAGTACTTCCTTATGACCAATCCTTGATCACATGACCTCTCTGTTCCTTCACACCTTCACACATTCACCCTATCATGTCTTCACATCATCACATATTCTCCTTTCACTCTTCATAAATCACTGATCACTCTTTCATTCCAATTATGATCACCTCATCTTTTTCATCTCCATCATTCCCTCTGATCAGTATGATCATCAATTGAGATTGTATCTCAATCATGACTCTGCAAGATCCTAGATGGATCTCTGCCACAATCCCCTTTCTGATCAGTCACACCTTGTGATCAATCTTCCCTTTACATTAAATCCTGCATTCTTATATCTGCTTCTTTCATTCTAATATATGAGATGCCTAACCTTTGCCTGCAGGACTTTACCCTTTACCTTATTGTTGAATAGCAGTAATATTGTATACTCTAGACCTGAGACATAGCTTGGTCTGTGCTCATTCTTATATTATATATAAAGGGGTTATGACAAGGGCTGTTCCCCCAGCCTAATCCACTTGTTAGTACCTCTCCTACCCTGCCTACCAAGGTGGCCTAGTAATGTCTCAAGTAAAGGATGCTATTCATCTACTGGCTCTTCATTGAGTCTCTAGGAGTGAGGCTGTCTGAAGATGAAGCTAACCCTTACTCCCCTCCCCTCTTATCATTCCATTGTCAGTACCTCACACTATTGAACTGCCAATGTAAGGCTAGTGAGCCAACTTGTACTGCATCTAGTTCAAGTCACAGAACCTATGAAAGTATGAAAACCATTCATTATATCCAGAATCAAGAAACTATCAAAGATCATGTGACATATTTATTCCTCATACCAAATACTGATGTTGTACCTGCAACCCTGAGAGGCTATCATTGCCAAGATGGTCTTATCATATTAATGTTCTCTGAACTCTAGATATTTAAGCCACAAGTAGCACAGTGTCTCTTATTGAAACATGCTTGGGGTTATTGAACATACCCTCACATCTACAGTGACACTGCCTTCATTTTCAAGGATAGCAACCTGGTCAACAGCTACATGATTACCCAAGGCTCAGAACCCTCACCCCAAGAGCCAAACACGATTATGCCTTTGATATTAGGTTTTAGGTATTAGGAGGAAAACAGAACCCTAATGCAATAGTCTAGTGGTTATCAAGGACTTGCAAAAGTAGTTCTGGAGTTCATGTATAGGAAGTCCCCCCAACATGCAGTCCTTTCCTCTATCTGCATTTCCTTGCTGTTCTAACACTGTTCTTTATTTCCGACATCTTATGGTTTAGCCCTATACTAAGATTTCTGGTCATTCACCAGGTTGATTGGGTTATTTGGCAGAGTAGCATAACTTTTCGGTTCTGCAACAGTTTCTATCTTCCTTCTAATACTAGAACCTAATGTTACTAGCATAATCATGGTGTTATGACATCATATCCACACCTTGTACTTTGTATTATCAAGTGTGTGCATGACTCTTCCTGCATACTTTGTGTTAGCACATGAGCATGACTATTCTATTGTCTTATGACTTTCCTGGTCACATAATCACCTCATTTCTCCTTCACCTCATCACACCATCATGTGCTCCACATCTTAACCCCTCTTCCTTTTCTCTCATAACTCTCATAACCCCACACTGATCATCTATAGATCCACCCACATTCTTAAGGCTACCATGCCTTCCTCATCTCTGCCCTTACCATTTGATTGATATGATTTCTTATCAAGATACCATCTCAATCATGACTCTGCAGAATGTTATGAATTTGTATACAAACATGTATGAATCCTGCATTATGACTGCTTGCTTGCATGCATGAGTGTCATGATTACTCAATCTCTGATCACGTGACCACATCATCCCTTCACATCATCATGCCCTTGACCCTTCATGTTGATCACAATCACAGATTCACCTCTTCACACTCTTCATGACCTCACTAATCATCTTCCATTTCAATTACCTCACCTTTCTCATCTCTATTGTTCCCTCTAATCAGTATGATCATCAATCGAGATTGTATCTCAATCATGACCCTGCAAGATCCTAGATGGATCTCTGCCACAATTCCTTCTTTGATTAGTCACATCTTGTGATTGATTTTCCCTCTACATTAAACCCTGCAACTTCATCTCTGCTTCTTTCATTTTTTAGATGAGTTGCCTAACCTTTACCTCATGGACACTACCCTTCATACATTATAGCCAATAGCATTAATCACATATACCCTAGACCCTAGTGTACTGCTTGGTCTGTGCACTATTCTGTAACATATATAAGAGGTTATGAGTATAGGCTGTTCCCCTAGTCTAATCCACTTGTTACCTCTCCTACCCTGCCCTTAGTGGTGGCCTAGTGATGTTAACTCAAGTAAGGGACAGCTATTTGCCTACTGGTCCTTCATTGAATCTCTAGGAGTGAGGCACATCTGGAGATAAAGCCAAACCTCCCCTCCTCTCCTCATTGTTTCATTGTATTATCGATTCTAACAACACCAAACTGCCAATGTCTGGCCAGTCAGCAAGCTCATTCAAGTGCTAGTATAAAACCCAGTATCTAGAAGAATGAAAGACATTCATTAGAAGCACCTTTATATCAGAAACTATTAAAAATCATGTAATGTAACCATTCATTATTTCAGTTACTAATGTTATACCTGCAATTTCGAGAGGCTACCATTGCCAAGGTGGTCTTATCATGTTACAGAACCTACAAACTATAGATATTTAAGCCACTAGTGACACAGTGATCCTAGATGAAACATCCTGTAGGTTATTGAACATACCCAGGATCTATGGTGACAATGCATTGTTTTTAAGGATGGCAACCTGAATAATAGTCATGCAATTACCCAAGGCTCAGAACCCTCACCCCAAGAGCCGAACATGATTATGCCTTTGACATTAGGTCTTAGATATTAGAAGGAAGACAAAACCCTAGTGCAAGAGTCTAGTGGTTATCAAGGACTTGCAAGAGTAGTCCTAAAGATCATATATGGAAGTTCCTCTGATGCACTGCCCTTTTCTCTATCCACATTCCCTATCACTGTCCTAGCACCCCTTCTTCTATCTGACATTATAGATTCAGCCCTGTACCATTTGTCCTGGTTGTCTGCTGGGTTGTTGGGTTTAGTTGGCAGAGTAGTATAACTTTTTGGTTCTGCAATACAGAACCCTTGATGGGATCTCTGCCATAATCTCCCTTCTGATCATCACATCTTGTGATGATCTTTCATTTACATTACTCCCTATAGTTGTCCTCATTTCTGATCTTCTCTAACAGCTACCTAACCTTTCCCTCATGGACTAGACCCTTATATCTTATCCTCCAATAGCACTAATAGCATATACCCTAGATAGTCAGTCACAGCTTGATCTGTGCACTCTCATGTACCATATATAAGGGGTTGTGTAAGGGCTGGTGTCTCCCTAGTCAAATCCACTTGTTCACCTCACCTACCCTACCTGCAAAGGTGGCCTAATGATGTTAAGCTAGACAAGTAACAAGGTAGCTATTTGCCCACCTGGTCTTCAGACTGCCTGGGAGTGAGGCATTGCCTGAATGCAGTCTTTTCTTACTCTCTTCTCCTATTTATCTCTGTGTGGTCATGCTAGCTCAAAACTCAGTCAAGATGAAATCCAGTCAAGACATCTTGGAAGACATTCTTTGTGAAAAACCCTTACTTTGTGGAAAACCATACATGATGCAAGATGTCTCTCTAGTCAAGCAGATGTGATACCTGTGGGTTACATAGGCATACATTGCTGGTGTCTCTTATCATATTAATATGATGTTATTTATTAGTTATTCCTCCTTGCCTGCAGGCTTGGGAAAGATCTCATTAAGTTACTATGTGTACAGTTCCAAGATGGGGTGGCACCCTTGACCAGCTTTCAAGGATGACAACCTGGAGATAGTCATGTGATTACCTAAAAGCCTGACTCCTTGCCCCATGGCTCAACCATGATTATGCTAGTCTCATAGGAACTAGTATTAGGAGGAAGCATACTAGGTGCAACAGTCCTGGTAGTACTAGGAATGCAAGAGTTCCCTAAGGAGTATGAAGATCATCCTCCCCTTTATCTGATTCCCTTGTTGCTATTCTAGCCTTTCTTTCATCCAGACATTCTCTAGGATTCAGTTGTTGATGCCAGATTGCCCAACAGGTTATGGTGATGGAAGATAGGCAGAGTATAGTGTTTTGTTGATCACTCAACACATGGTTGGACCTTGAGGTGAGGATTCCAGTCCTTAGGTAATCACATGGCTGATTTCAGATTGCCATTCTTAAGAATGAAGGTGATGTCACCATATATCCTAAGTATGTTCTATAACCCATAGGATGTCCCAATGAGAGTGCAGTACTACTCATGACTTAAGTTACTGTTACAATGAAGGAACATTAATATGATAAGGGCCAATTGGCAACATAGCCTGTTATGGTTTGCAGATATAAACATCTGTCTTGACTGATTTGGTAGAGTTTTGACATCATGTGATCTTTGATACTTTTCTAATATGAGATTCAATTCAAAGAATGTCTTCCATTCTTCTGAGGTTCTGGATTCTGAACTGGTGCTTGAATGAGCTTGCTAGCTGGCCATAATGTTGGCAGTTTGGTGTTGCTAAAATGATACAATAATATAATGAGGAAGAGGATGAAGGTTAGCTTTATCTCCAGACTGTCTCACTCCTAGGGATTTAATGAAGAACTGATAGGTGAATAACTGTCTTTTACTTGTGACTTCACTAGGCCACCTTGATAGGCAGGGTAGGAGAGGTACTAACAAGTGGAATAGGCTGGGGGAATAGCCCTTGTCATAACCTCTCTACTTATATGTTACAAGATGGTGCACAGATCAAGCTGTGACTAAGGTCTAGAGTATAATGGTATTAATGCTATAGGACAATAAGGTAAAGTGTGTAGTCCATAAGTAAAAGGTTAGGCAGCTTCATCTATTAGAATGGAACAAAGTGAAGATGAAGTGCAGGGAATAACATACAATGGAAGATTGATCACAAGATCTGAAAGATCTGAAATGGTGATTATGGCAGAGATCCATCTAGGATCCTGCAGGATTCATGATCAAGATGTGAGATCCTGATAGATGATCATACTGATCAAATGATAAGAGTAGAGATGAGAAAGGTGTTATGGAACCGAAGAGTTCTGCTACTCTGCCAAACAACCCAATCAACCCAGTGAATGACCAGAGATCTCAGTACAGGGCTAAACCATAATGTTGAAAAGAGGAATGATGACTAGAACAGTCTTGAGGTCTGCAGATAAAGGAAAGGACTGTGTGTTGGGGGAACAACTATAATCAGGAACTTCAGGACTACTTTTGCAAGTCCTTGTTAGCAATCATACTCTTGCAACAATGCTCTGTCTTCCTCCTAATACCTAACCCCTAGTGGGAAAGGCATAATCATGTTTGGCTCTTGGGGCAAGGGTTCCGAGCCTTGGGTGATCACATAGCTATTACCAGGTTGCAATCCTTGAGAACAAAGTCAGTGTCACTGTAAATCCTTGGGTCTATTTGATAACCCCAAAGGATGTCCCAACTAGAACACTGTGTTACTAGTGGCTTAAATATCTATAGTCCATGGTTCATAATATGATAAGGGTTAGCAGCAATGGTAGCTTCTATGACCCACAGGTATAACATCAGGAATGTTACAATGATGGTTCTGGTCACATGGTCTTTAGTAGTTTCTGGTTCATTATCTTCCAATGAATGAGTTCCATACTTTCATAGGTTCTGGGTTCTGAACTAGACGTGGTATGAGTTGGCTCACTGGTCTGGACGTTGGGTGGTTCGGTGGTGCAAGGTACTGATGATGGATCGATGAGGAGGGGAGGAGTGGAGTGGCTTTATCTCCAGATGTCTCACTTCTAGGGCTCAATGAAGAGGGCTAGGCAAATAACATCCTTTACTTGACTGTTGTTACTAGGCCACCTTGATAGGCAGGGTAGGATGCGAGGAAACAAGTGGATTAGACTGGGGGAACAGCTCTACTCATAACCCCACTACTTATACATTACAAGAGAGTGCACAGACCAAGCTGTACACTAGGGTCTAGAGTATATGGGATTAATGCTATAGGCTATATGATATGAAGGGAAGAGTCCATGAGGTAAACATTAGGCATTTCATATAGAAGAATGGAAGAAGCAGATATGAAGATGCAGGGAATAGGGTAAAGGGAATGATTGATCACAAGGTGTGACTGATCAGAGAGAGATCGTGGCAGAGATCCATCTAGGATCTTGCAGGGTTCGTGATCAAGATGCAATCTCGATGTGTGATTGTACTGATTGAATGGTAAGGGCAGAGATGAAGGAAAGAGGATCAAGATCAGAATGGAAGATTGATCAGTGATGTTGTGAAGGGTGTGAAGAGGTGAAAACTGTGAATGTGATCATTGTGAAGGGTGAAGGCATGACAATGTGAAGGGAACGAGGGAAGTCATGTGATCAGGAAATGGTTATAAGAAGTACTCGTGCATGCAAGCAAGCAGTCATTGTACCATATATCGTGCAAGTATCGTACACAATTCATAACAAAAGGTAAGGTGATCAGAATGAAAAAGTGATTGGTGTGAGGTCATGACATTGTGAAGGAAAGGAGTGTAAGATGTGAAGACATGATAGGGTGAAGGCATGAAGTGTGAAAGGATGGAGAGTGGTCATGTGATCAGGGAAAGGGTTGTCATGAGCACTTATGCACACAAGCATGCAGTCATAGTATTAAGTATCATACAACATTTGTAACACCCCTCTTCCTTTCTCTCATAAACATCATGACCTTCAACTGATCATCTAGATTGCCTCCCACATCCTCATGGTTGGTGCATGCCTGTGATGCATCTTTCATTCCTTCATTTCCACCTTTTCTGATCAGTATGAATCTTATCTGAATCTTTGATCTAGATTATGACTCTGCAGAACCCTTGATGGAATCTCTGCCATAATTACACTCCTAATCATTCACATCTTGTGATGATCTTCTTTTACATTAAATCCTGCAGGTATCCTCCCTTTCTGATCTTTTTAGGGTTCTGCCTAACCTTTTTCTCATGGACATTACCCCTTATCTTATCATTCTATAGCATTAATTACTCTATAACCTAGACTCAATCACAGCATGGTCTGTGCACTTTCCTGTAATGTATATAAGGGATTGTGCAAGAGCTGTTGTCTTTCAGCCAAATTCACTTGTTCACCTCACCTACTCTGCCTTAACTAGTGGCCTAGTGATGTTTAAGGAACAGCAAGTAAAAGAGTAGCTATTTGCCCACCTAGTTTTATGACTGCCTGGAAGTAAGGCATTGCTTGGATGTGATCTCATACTCCTCTCTTATCCTCCTTCTATTTATTACTGTGTGGTTATGCAAGCTCAAGACTCAGTCAAGATGAAACTTAGTCAAGACAACTTGAAGAATGTTTTTTGTGAAGATCTCTTTACTTTGTGAAAAATCTATGTGATGCAAGATGTCTCTCTAGTCAAGCAGATATTATACCTGTGGGTCACATAGGCATATGTTGCTGGTGTCCCTTATTATATTAACAAGGTGTTATTTATAGTTGTCCCTCCTTGTGCTATGACCTTGAAGAAGATCCTGTTAGATGGACTATATGAGTGTTATGAATGTTGTATGATACTTGACACTATAACTGCATACTTGTATTGCATGAGTGCTCTCATGACTAATCCCTGTTCATATGACCACTCTCTGTTCCTTCACACTTTCACACTTTCACCCTGTCATGTCTTCACACCCTCACACACCTTTTCCTTTATATTGTCACAAACTGTTATGAATTTGTGTATGAACTTGCATGATACACAGTACAATGACTGCATGCTTGCGTTGCATGAGTACTCACTTATGACTTTCCCTGATCACATGACTCCCTCATTCCCTTCACATCTTCACACCTTCACCCTTCATGCTGATCACATTTCTTATCTCTCTTCACACTCTTCATGAATCACCGATCACTCTTCCATTCCAATCACCTCACCTTCCTCATCTCCGTCGTTCTCTCCGATCAGTACAATTACCTATTGAGATTGCATCTTGATCATGACCCTGCAAGATCCTAGATGGATCTCTGCTATGATCCCCTCTCTGATCAGTTACACCTTGTGATCAATCTTTCATTCTACTCTACACCCTACATTCATATCTGCTCTTCATCTTCCCACTCCATATGAATGCTTAACCTTTGCCTCATGGACTTTACTCTTTACCTTATCTACCAATAGCATTAATACCATTATACCCTAGACCCAGTCACAGCTTGATCTGTGCACTTTCCTGTAATGTATATAAGGGGTTATGAGTATAGGCTGTTTCCTTAGCCTAATCCACTTGTTACCTCTCCTACCCTGCCCTTAGTGGTGGCCTAGTGAAGTTAAGACTAAGTAAGGGACAGCTATTCGCCTACTGGTCCTTCATTGGATCTCTAGGAGTGAGGCAGTCTGGAGATAAAGCTAAACCTTCCCTTCTCCCCTCATCATACCATCGTATTGTCCTAGCACCACTGTACTGCCAACTTATGGCCAAGCTAGCCAACTCGTTCAAGTACTCGTACAGAACCCAGTAACAAAAAAGAACAGAACACATTCATTGGAAGAACCATCAAACCAGAAACTACTAAAAATCATGTGACGTACTCTCCATCATATTGAGTACTGATGTTATACCTGTGACCTCAAGAGGCTATTGTTGCCATGATGGTCTTATCATATTATAGGAACATATACAGATATTTAAGCCATGAGTGACACAGTGCTCCTTATTTGGACATACTGTTATGAATTGTGTACAATACTTGTACGATCCTGCACTATGACTGTGTGCTTGCACACACAAGTGCCATGATATTCATACTCCCTAATCATGTGACCACACTGTCCCTTCACATTATCACACCCTTCACCCTTCACATATATCACATTCCTGGTTATCACCTCTTTACTTCTTTCACAACTTTACACCGATCACATCTTCCATTCCGATCTCGATCCCTTTCCTCATCTCCACCCTTACCATTCAATCAGTACGATCACCAATCAAGATTGCATCTCAATCACGACCCTACAAGATCCTAGATGGATCTCTGCCATGATCCCCTTTCTGATCAGTCACACATTGTGATCGGTCTTCTTTTCCATTCTATTCCCTGCATTCATATCTGCTTTTCATATTCCCACTCCATATGAATGCCTAATATTCTCCTCATGGATCCTTCTCTTTAATCTACTAGTCCAATAGCACTAATAGTGTATACCCTAGACCCACGACACAGCTTGGTCTGTGCTCATTTCTATAATGTATATAAGAGGTTATGAGTACAGGCTGTTCCCCCAGCCTAATTCACTTGTTTCCTCGCGTCCTACCCTGCCTACCAAGGTGGCCTAGTGACAACAGTACAAGTAAGGGATGGTATTTGCCTGGCCCTCTTAACTGAGCCTCAGGAGTGAGCTGTCTGGAGATAAAGCTAACCCTTTACTCCTCCCCTCTTTGTTCCATCGATAGTCCCTCTCAGTACCGAACTGCCAACTTAGGCCAGAGAGCCAACTCGTACCTCGGCTAGTTCAAGTCTCAGAACCAATGCAAGTATGGAACCCATTCGTTGTACCAAGAACCTCGAAACCATCAAAGATCACATGACGTAGTCCTTCATTGTTCCAACTACTGATGTTATACCTGCGATCCTGAGAGGCTATCATTGCCATGTGGATCTTATCACATTAGATAATGGACATTACAGATATTTAAGCCATGAGTAGTATTGCACTCTCGTTAAAACATGCATTGGGGTTATATGAACATACCCATGCATCTATGGTGGCACTGCCCTCGCTTTCAAGGATGACAACCTGGAGAACAATCATGCGATTACCCAAGGCTTGGAACCCTCGCCCCAAGAGTCACCCACAATTATGCTAGTATCATAGGGTATTAGTATTAGAAGGAAGACAGAGCATCATTGCAAGAGTACGATTGCTAGTAAGGACTTGCAAGAGTAGTCCTGGTGTTCACATATGAAGATAGCCCACATTGATCCTCTCCTTTATTTCTGTTCCCCCTTCCTGCTGTCCAGTACTCTTCTTTCCAGACGTTATCTCAAGAGACTCATCGTATTGTTCCCTGGTCATTTGCCAGGTTGGTTAGGTTGTGGTTGGGTAGACGGAACTTTTCGGTTCTGCAACACATACATTGGGGTATTTGTACAGACCCACATATCTATGGTGACACCACCCTCGTTCTCAAAGATAGCAATCTGATAACAGCTATGCAATTACCCAAGAGCTAGAACCCTCACCCCAAGGCTCACCCACGAT
>JBBPJS010001287.1:0-11427 GCA_038088835.1 Singerocomus rubriflavus
GGCATAAGTAGAGCTCCCAATGTAATGGTAGCCAATGGCGTATAGGGAGCGAAGGTAAGGCTATGACAAGGTTATGACAAGACAATGGAAAGGGAATGCTGACGAAATAGGAACCATGCTGTGTGTGGAAGAGAAGAGCAGAAGAAGAAGCACTGTCTATGGCATGGGACAATGGAAGTGATGAGTCAGCATTTGAGACGTAAGAAAAATGAGAGATAGCACACTAGGTGCCGCATAGTCTAGCATTCATAGTAGTGTAGCATAGAGAATGAAGGGAAAATTGTAACATTACCCCCCCTTTAGATGGTGAGTGGCCACACGAGTCTTCTATGCCCAACTGTAGGATATGGATTCATTGACTGGCGATCCAGTCATGTTGCTATATGTGACGTCATTGTAGATGTTGTCACCATAGTCTGAGGTGTTGCCTGGTGTGGCAGGCATGTCAATGAATCTAGAGGGAGGTACACACAGCAGTATTGGGTGAGATGCTGCCCGCATATGTCCTCAGTTGCGATAAGTGCAGTAAATGGGAGAGTGCATGATAGACGAAGGGTTAGACAAATCATGAGATGAAGTGGATGCTGACAGAGGTGGGGAGCACGTGGTGGTGCAGTTAACTGATAGTATGGTGGCATGTTATAACATACACCGCTCCTGTGTGTGGCTGGGTCACCACAACATGCAGAAGGGGCATTGGTATATGGGGCAGTTGATGTGAACATGGCCAAGGTGGTGGCATTGGAAGCATGCCTCATTGTACCTTGGATGTGAGGGGGGTAGGACTACTCATCCCTGAGTGCCTATCCAGTATGTCTCTAGTCTTTCGACGATCATTAGCTCGTCAAAGATTAGCACTTCATCTGTGAGAGTAGGAGTGGTGGACATATGGGGATTCTCCACTCCAGCGTTTGCTAGGTTACGCAGGTACTCATCTAGGTTGTTGAGGAATTCGCCAAACTCCATCTGGTATGCCATTTCAAGGAGCAAGTTTTTGAGGGAGACAGCAACTGAGCTCATAACAGATATAAGAAATGCACACATGGCATTGGCATTGCTATGGGTGCAGGTGGAGCCCATCTGCAGTCTCTGGAGGGCAAGGAATGTGGTGTAGAGGGATTGCAATGGCGATCCCATGTCTAAGTGTGCCTCAATGGGGATTGTGAGGCAGGCATCTTGGGTAAAGGCACGGATTCAGAGGGCATAGTTGACATTGTGTTGACCAGGTTGCATTCTATGGGCATAAAGGGGTAAGTCTACAGATAGGGTTCCACTTCGCAGAGTAGAATTAAAAGTAGGATTAATAGAACCATCCTCTGCCTCCTAATATAATGACAGGAGGGTTGTAGATGGGGAAGTCATTGAAAGAGAAGAAGATAATGTCAACATATCAATAGTATCTCTAGAGTGGGAAATCTCCAGGTGTGATGGGGTTTTCTGGGTTGAGACATTGCTGTTGGTTTCATAGCTAGGGGCGAGGAACATGGAGGCAAAGCATAAGGTGAGGGTGTAGAACGTGGTGGGCAAGCGTTTTTGATTCTAGAGATGGTAACACTCTTTATAATCTTGGAGGAGCTGTTGGGCATGAGATAGGTCCTTCTCTGAGACCCATGAGTCATCATCTGGTCCATATCCTTTCCATCAGATCAGGAAAGAGCAGGAGAAAGGTTTTCCGCAGTGTTTCCTGATCTGCTCTATTTTGTATTCTTCTTTCCCATCTATCAGGTCTGGAACAGGTGAAGTGGGTTCCATTCCATTCATTCTATATAGAGACAGGAGGGAGGCATGGAAGATGGGGTGGATCTTCCAGATTCTGGGGAGTCACAGTTTGAATACGACAGGGGAGATTATATCAGTGATCATGAAGGGTTCTTCACATTTCAGTGCAAATTTCGGATTTGATACCTGTTGTTTTAGGTTAGTGGCCTCTAGCCATATGCAGTCTCCTTTCCTGAGGGGTTTGTAACAGCAGGTATTTCTATCTTGCATTCTCATATGTGTCAGATCATGAGAGATGTTAGCCTCATTTTGTGCTTTTATTATGGTTTTGATGTGGTCATTCATGGAAGGGTTATTTGTTGTCAGTGGTATATCTGGAAGCAGTCTGGGTTTGAACCCCATGAGGAGAAAGAATGGGGATTTCCCAGTTACCGAGTGGGGTCTGTGGTTGTGCATGAATTTCATGTGCACAATGTTCTCCACCCAACTGGTGGGATGGTTTCTGCAGTAGATGCAGAGGTAGGCTTCTATTTCTTGGTTGACCCATTCCATCTGGCCATCAGTCTGTGGGTGGTATGTGGTGGAGAGGGCTAAATCATATTTGAGGAGTTTTCTGAGAGCTTGTATGAAGTTTGAGGTGAACTGTGGCCCTCTGTCTGATATAATCTTGTCATAAAGTCCAAAGTGTTTGTATACTGAATTGAAGAAAAGGGTGGCGATATTAGTGGCAGTGGCAGATTTTTTGGTTGGGCAAAGTATTACCCCCTTCATAAGGCCATGGTCGACCATGACCATGAGTGCATCATAACCAAGCAAAGGGGGAAGGTTGGTGATGAGGTCAACGCTGATCTGTTGGAAGGGGCATAGGCATTGGGACACGATGGGCTGTGAAGGGGGAGTCATGGGGTGCGAGTTAGCCTTATTGGCTTAACATGCAGTGCAATGACAGACATGGTTGTGGATGAAAGTGGCCAACCCTGGCCACCAGTAATGTTGAGTGACAAGGGCAAGCATCTTTTGGAGGCCAGGGTGCCCCATGGATTCATGGTTGTGGCAATGCTGGAGAATGAGTGGGTGGACATCCAGCAGGACATATAATTGGTGGTGGTAGGACAGAAGGCCATTGCGGTGTTGAAATGACCCTAGGTGTGGGCAGAGGTGGATAGGAGTGGAAGAATCAAGGTGGTTGAGCAGGTCTGTGGCAAAAGGGTCAGTGGCTGTTTGCTTGTGAATATGAGAGGTGAGATCTGTGTCGACCAGGTTAATGAATAAGGAGGGGGGAAGTAGGGTGACCTGTTCATTATCAGACATGGGGTCGATGTGATCGGATCAGCAGGATAGAGTGTTGGGGGTGGCAAGGGTTGTATCTGGTGTGTGGTGCAGCTGGAAATCAAAGTTGGCTAAATCCAGGAGCCAGTGGGCTTGTCTATGGTTGAGTTTCTGAGCTTCGCGAAAGTAGGTAAGATTCTTATGGTCAGTAAAGATGGTGGTGGTGTGCCTGGTTTTCTGTAGATAGTGGCGCCAGATTTTCAGGGCACAGATGATTGCAAGGAGTTCCCTGTCGTAGATGTCGTAATTTCGTTCAGCAAGGGAGAATGCTTGCGAAATGTAGGAGCAGGGATGAAGCTGTCCATCATTTCCCTGTTGAGACAGGACACCCCTGGATGCAAACAAGGAGGCATCCGTGGAGATGACAAAGGGTTTGGACATGTCTGAAAACATGAGTACCGGCTTCGCAAGGAACAGTTCCTTGAGCATGGAGAATGTGTGATCACAGTTTTCCATCCAGTTCCATGGTTGCATTTTCTTCATCAGATCTATGAGCAGTCTGACGATTGTAGAATAGTTTGGGATGAACCTTGTTATGACATCACATTCACCACTCATACTTTGTGTCATCAAGTGTGTGCACGACTACTCTCAATGTACTTTGTGTTAGCATTGAGCATAACTGTTGCGGAACCGAAGAGTTCCGTCTACCCAACCACAACCCAACAATCTGGCAGACGACCAGGGAACGATATGACGAGTCCTTGAGATAACGTCCAGTGATGAGGAGTGCTGAACAGCAGGAATGAGGGGAACGGGAATAAGGAGAGGACTGAGTTGGGATGTCTTCATAGATGAACTCCAGGACTACTCTTGCAAGTCCTTGATAACCAATGAACTATTGCATCGTGGTTCTGTCTTCCTCCTAACACTACAACCTAATGTGTGTAGCATAATCGTGTTTGGCTCTTGGGGCGAGGGTTCTGAGCCTTGGGTAATCGTGTAGCTATTTCCAGGTTGCTATCCTTGAGAACAAAGGCGGTGTCACCATAGATCCTTGGGTCTGTTCAATAACCTCAAAGGATGTTCCAACTAGGACGCTGTGTCACTAGTGGCTTAAATATCTGTAGAACGCTAGAACTAATATGATAAGACCAACACAGCAACGATGGCTTCTCGTGGTCGCAGGTATAACATCAGTAGTCGATACGATGGAGACTACGTCACGTGATCTTTAATAGTTTCTGGTACTGAGGTTTTTCCAATGAATGTGTTCTGTTCTTCTCTGTTACTGGGTTCTGTATGAGTGCTTGAACGAGTTGGCTTGTAGGCCTTGCTTTGGCGGTTCGGTGATACGAGGATACGAAGGTATGATAGAGGGGAGGATGGAGGTTAGCTTTATCTCCAGACGGCTCACTCCCAGGGCTCAGTTAAGAGGGCCAGGCGAATACCATCCTTTACTTGACTGTTGTCACTAGGCCACCTTGGTAGGCAGGGTAGGACGTGAGGAAACAAGTGGATTAGGCTGGGGGAACAGCCAACTCATAACCCCACTACTTATAGGATACAGGAAGGTGCACAGACCAAGCTGTGACTAGGGGTCTAGGGTATAAGGGATTAATGCTATTGGTAAGTAGGGTAAAGGGTATAGTCCATGAGTAAAAGGTTAGGCACTTCATATATCAGAATGGAAGAAGCGGATATGAAGTGCAGGGTTTAATCTAAGATGGAAGATCGATCACAAGATGTGAAAGATCAAGGGAGTGATCGTGGCAGAGATCCTTCTAGGATCTTGCAGGGTTCGTGAGAGTGATCGTACTGATCGAAGGGTAAGAGCGGAGATGAAGAAGGGGAGGTGATCGGGAATGGAAGAGTGATCAGTGATTCGTGAAGAGGGTGAAGAGAGATAGGAGATGTGATCATCGTGAAGGTGTGAAGGCGTGATGATGTGAAGGGATCGAGGGAAGTCACGTGATCAGGGAAAGGTCGTAAGAAATACTCGTGCAATGCAAGCATGCAGTCATAGTACTAAGTATCGTACACAATTCGTAACAGCTTTCTTTTCACATCTTATCTATGACATCACTTGATCCATGCACTCTTTTGTACAGTATATAAAGGGATTGTCTTTGGCTGTTGTCCCTCAGCCTAATCCATCTGGTTACTTATTCTTTCATAGGAAGTGAGACCTAAGGGTTACCCTCCTCTCGATATCTTTCTCATCACATCATTGAACCATCATACCAAGACCACTCAAGAGTTGCTCAGAATCAGTATAGTTTTTTACTCATAACATTTGGATTAGGCTGTTTATTTTGCCTGGTCTTATTGATCTAGTGGAAAACCATTGAATCTCTCCACTCTTCTTCCAAGATCCAGATCTTCATCAAAGATCTCCCATGCCTCATCCACCCTCACCTTGATTTTATAGAGACCCAGCATTTGGAACTAACCCCAACAATCACCCCACCCAGCAAACTGGCTGGGAGTTACTGGATAGATATTCAGATCTCTTAGATCATTGTCTTCTGTCACCACCACTTCAGTACCCTTGCTGCACTACCTTAGAGATAGAAGACTATTTGGGGAACAAAGAAGATATCTGCCCAGCAGATAAAGCACAGATTCAACATCTTCATCTTGAAGAACCCACAGCTCACCAAGAGTGGATTAGATGGGCTCAAGGAACCAGATTCAGACAAGCAGCATTTACATTTTTCATGGAGAGAAAACAGGCATGTCTTTCTGATATAATTATTGGTCTTGAGATCCAGCTTTCAGCAGTCAAAGCCTTAAGGGAAAAGAAGGATAAGATAAGGCATAGGATCAAGACTTTGAAAGCTAAGAAACATTATCCCTCCTGTAAATCTTATCAATTATGAAACAGAAATGTACCTAAGATCAAGTAAGCCTTGAAAGATAGGCTTAGGAGATTAAAGTAGTTGCAATCAATATGTCTTCATTTTCACATTTTCGTGACTTTGAAGGATACACACCAGAAGAGTCTGATTTTCCTACTCCTACAGAGCTGTTAGAACAGTCAATTTACCAAAACCTTCCACTGCCTTCTATAATATCGGCTGAACAACAACTCATTGATATCTTGGCACAACTTATGACCATTATGGCCCAAATGAACAGCAATAGTACCACAAAGGACATCATCAAGAAAATCACAGATCCAGAAAACTGGGACAGAAAATGCAATATCTACAAATTATAGATGATGAAAGTAGACCTATGGCAGAGTATGCAGACATGGAATACCAATAAGCTCCATGTCATGGCAGTACT
The DNA here is from genome assembly GCA_038088835.1 of Singerocomus rubriflavus. NCBI lineage: Eukaryota > Fungi > Basidiomycota > Agaricomycetes > Boletales > Boletaceae > Singerocomus > Singerocomus rubriflavus. The sequence continues at coordinate 6,283 of JBBPJS010001287.1, forward strand.
CTCCAGACTAGAAGGAACTAAAGCCCAACTATTCGCAAGATTAAAGTTGGAAGAATATGAGGAACTGGAAAAGAAACCTTGGTTGAACAAAAAGGGAAATGCTCTTGTAGGATTCCCTCAAGGAGATTTAGCATGGCCAACCATGAAAGAGCTAAAGAAAGAGTTCAGCCGACACTTTCAAATAGATTCTTTGGCACATGAATAATTGTCCAAGCTAGAATGGTTGACACAAGAAGGAAGGAACACTTTTGAATGGCTCAGTCAGTTTGAGCTCCTAGCAAAAGAAGCCAAAATATTAGAAGACCATGCCCTTACCCTATTGGAATGTTTGGTAGACAGACCAATCTACCATCAAGTGAATCTGCAAGATTCAGATGCATCATATGAGGATTTTAAAGAGCTTATAAAGAAAGTGGGTCTGGCTTTCAAAAAAGAAAAGGAAGAACAAGGCAGTTTTGCATCATTCTGTCCTCCTCAAATAGTGCAACATCCTCTGTTCTCCCCTAATACAAGATCTTCTTTTACCCTGTGACTTTATAACCTAGCAGTATGCCCCCCTGCAGTCAATCCGAAGTTTACGGCTGTAAATACTCAGCCTGAAAGAGGAGCCCCTATGGACATTGGGGTGTAGCAAACACATCCCATCAACAATAGAGATCCACAAAGGTTCCCCTCAAAGAACCCTATAAATCCCAATGTACAGTGTTACAACTGTAATGGTCTGAGACACATTGCAAGAGATTGCAAATTACTAAGGAGGTTCCCTGTAAGACAACAAGGAATATACAATTAGTGGGGCGAATATGTTCCTCCACAAGATTACATTCAGAGCTATATGGTGTGCACAGAGTTTTCGGCACAATCCAACACAAATGGGTGGCATGCTGCTTAGTTGTATGATATGAGAGACTCTGTGGCCATAGCAGTGCAAGCAGTATTGTCATCTCAAATTATGACATCTCAAGCACAATATACAATGGAAGAAGCTGAAGCCTATTGGCGAGATAAGATAGGTGCCGAAATGAAAGCCAAGCAGGCAGAACAGGTATCTTTAAACTAAATCAGACCAAAGTAAATAGGAGTAACTTTGGTTGATGAACAATTCTTTTACCTAAATTGATTGCTACTAATGTATCTTTGGACTTTGATAGTTCCAAGTTGAACTTAGCAATAAAATGTGCTTTTGGCATTTTTGTAAAGGCATCTCCTATGAGCATGGCACTGGAAAGAAAACATAGTATGCTTAATTCCTTTATAAGGTCAGTTCATATTGGGTCACTAAATTATAAACCCCCTACAGAAAACAGCAAAACTCTAGCTCATCATGAAGAGTTTAACATCCCATGTAACATCAACTTTATGTATCAAGGACAAGATCGGCTAGTAGCACTCAAAGCTCTTCTTAACTCTGGTGCTTGTAATACCTTCATAAATTCACAAGTTGTAGATCAATATCAACTCAACAAGAAACCTTTGGCTTGTCCTTTAGAAGCCATCAATGCAGATGGTTCTGTTAACCTAAAAGGAACATTGTGACACTATGTCACTATCACCATAACCTTACAGGGATATACAGAAATGCTAGATGCATTAGTGTCTACTTTAGGAACTCATCAGTTAATCATTGAATACAACTGGTTAGCTTAACACAACCCTGATATTGATTGGATTAACAAAACCATCTCTTTTTCCTATTATACCCCCCATTATCAACAATACAAATTAATGACAACCTCCCTTCATACCATCACAAAGAAAGAAGAACTAGAACTGTTGAGTGACCAGAGAAACACTATAACCCTGCCTACATCCATCACCTATAATCTATTGGGCAATCTGGCATCACCAAGAGAATCCTAGAGACATTGCAAAGAGAAGAATGCTAGAATAGCTATAAGAGAGTTGGAGTGAGGGAAGGGTGATCTTCAACATCTTGATGAACTCTTGCATCATTAGTATTACCAGGACTATTGCACCTAGTACACATCCTTCTAATACTACATCCTATGAGTGCAGCATAATCATAGTTGAGCCTTGGGATGAGAATTCTGGCTCTTGAGTAATAACATGGCTATCTCCAGGTTGCCAACCTTGAAAGCTGGTCAGGGGTGCCACCCCATCCTGGGGTCTTTACATAGCATACCCAATGGGATCATCTCCAAGCCTGCAGGCAAGGAGAAACAACTATAAATACCAATGGTCAATATGATAAGAGAAGCCAGCAGCATATGCCTATGCAACCCACAGGTATAACATCCATAGGTCCTTGCAATAAGGCCTTGCATCACATGGAGTTTCTACATCCAGTTAGTGCCCTCACAAAAATGGGCAATACTTCAAGGAACATTGGCTTCAAGTTGTCTTGACTGTGACTTGTCTTGACCAGATCTCAAGCTTGTATGATCACACAGAATAAGAATAGGGGAAGAGAATAAAATGAGATCACATCCAGGCAATGCCTCACTCCCAGGCAGTCTGAAGACCAGGTGGGCAAATAGCTACCTTGTTACTTGTCTAGCTTGAACATCACTAGGCCATCAATGAAGGTAGGGTAGAAGAGGTGAACAAGTGGATTTGGCTGGGGGACAACAGTCCTTGCACAACTCCTTATATACATTACATGAGAGTGCACAGACCATGCTGTGTCTTGGGTCTAGAGTATAGCATGATTAAGGCTATTTGTAGATAAGATAAAGGTAATAGTTCATGATGTAAAGGTTAGGCATTCATAAAAGAAGAGCAGAAGCGGATATGAATGCAGGGCTTACTATAGAATGAAAGATCATCACAAGATGTGAATGATTAGGAAGGTAATCATGGCAGAGATCCCATCAAGGGTTCTGCAGGGTCATGATCTAGATGAGGATCTAGATGAGATGTCATACCAATCAGGGAAGGTGGAGATGAAGGAATGGAAGATGCATCTTAGGCATGCACCAACCATGAGGTGTGGAAAGATCTAGGATGATCAGTGTAAAGTTGTGAATATCATGAAGAAGTGAAGAGAGTGAAGATGTGATAATGTGACAGGTGAAGGCATGATATGTGAAGGGAAGGAGTAGTCACATGATCAGGAATGTCATGTGACCTGAAGGTTATGTGATCATGAGAAGTACAATCAGTGCACTATAAAGTCATGCCCATGCACTAACACAAAGTATGCAGGGAAAGTCATGCACAACCTTGCTGACACAAAGTACAAGGTGTAAATATGATGTCATAACAAGAACTAAAGAAAGTAGTACCAAAATTTCTTGATGTCTTTTCAGAATCTGAATCCAATTGAATGCCAGCAAGAAAACCATGGGATTATGGTATTGATTTAAAACCCAACTTTATCCCAAAGAAAGGTTGTGTCATTCACCTTTTAGAAACCGAACAAGAAGAAATTTATACATTCTTGCAAAAGAAGTTAAAGAAAGGCTATATCTGACCATTTAAATCTCCCCAAACTGCAGCTATGTTCTTTATTCCAAAGAAGAATGGGAAAAAATGCATGGTGATGGATTACAGGTATTTTAATAAAGGCACTATTAAGAATGCATACTCTTTACCCCTCATCTCTATGTTAATCAATCGTCTCAAAGGTGCCAACATGTTTACTACCCTAGATCTACAATGGGGTTACAACAATGTGTGCATAAAAGAAGGAGATGAATGGAAAGGAGCATTTGTCACATCTAAAGGGTTCTATGAACCTCTGGTCATGTATTTTGGCATGACTAACTCCCCTGCTACCTTTCAGCAGATGATGAATGACATCTATAATGATATGTGGATCTGTGTCTTAATATATCTAGATGATGTCAACATCTTTATGAAAGGGAAGACCAAAGAACAACATGAATCCATAGTTCATGAAGTTTTACAAAAACTTAGAGATAATGACCTTTATGCCAAACCCTCTAAATGTTATTTCTCACAACCCAAAGTTGATTTCTTAGGCATGGTGGTTTTCAAAGAAGGTGTTGAAATGCAACAAGGCAAAGTTCAAGCTATTCTAGATTGGCCAATTCCTCAACAACTTAAAGATGTCCAATCATTCTTAGAATTATGCAATTACTACTGGTGTTTCATAGACAACTTTGCAGAAATTTCCAAGCCACTTACTACTCTTACAAAGAAAGATCAACTCTTCTAGTGGAAAAAGGAACAACAACAAGCATTTGATATGCTTAAGAAACATTTCACTAGTGCTCCATTACTAGTTTTCCCAGATAACTCTAAATCCATATGGATTGAAGCTGATGCTTCTGACTTGGCATCAGAGGCAGTTTTCTCACAACAATATGATGATGGTCTCTGTTGAGCGACCAGAGAAACACTATAACAACCCTGCCTATATTCATCACCATAACCCATCAGGCGATCTGGCATCACCAAGAGAATCCTAGAGAAGTCACAGAGGGAAGAGTGCTGAACAGCATGGAGGGAATTGGAGAGTGAGGAAAGGGTGATCTGACAACACCTTGACAAACTCTTGCATCGTCAGTATTACTAGAACTATTGCACCTAGTACGCATCCTCCTAATACTAGCTCCTATGAGACTAGCATAATTGTGGGCGAGCCGTGGGGCAAGAAGTCGGGCTCTTGGGTAATTGCATTGCTATCTTCAGGTTGCAACCCTTTAAAGCTGATCAGGGGTGCCACCCCATCTCAGGGTCAACACACAGTATTCCCAATGAGATCTTCTACAAGTCTGCAGACAAGTAGGAACACTAATAGATAACAGTTAATATGATAAGGGCAAGTGGCAGCATACACCTATGATGCCCACAGGTATAACATCATCTTGAGCATTGTGATAACATCTTGAGTCACGTGGTATTTCCATCATTGAGTGCCTGCACAAAGCAAGGCAAAGATTTTCATAAAGAATGTAGTCCAGGTTGTCTTTGACTGGGTCCTGTTTTGACCGAGTCCTGAGTTAGCATGACCACACAGTTATAAATAAAAGAAGGTGGAGGGGAGGATGAGACCACATCTGAGCAATGCCTCACTCCTGGGCAGTTCAAAGACCAGGCAGGCGAATAGCTACTCTTTTACTTGCTGTTCCTTAAACATCACTAGGCCACCTTTGCAGGCAGAGTAGGAGAGGTGAACAAGTGGATTTGGCTGGGGGACAACAGCCCTTGCACAACCCC
>JBBPJS010001288.1:0-11425 GCA_038088835.1 Singerocomus rubriflavus
GTGTGTGGCCGTACATTACCACGGCAATACGATATAGCACTGACAGTAGCAAATTCTGGCCATTTGTTGGCTGGACTATTTGACATGCATCGCAGGCGTCATCATGGATGAATTGGGCTGATCCCCTGATGTCTTCCTCTTCTGATGATGCATGTCAGGCACAACCCACAGTCGCCGATGCCGGTTGAACCAATACAGACCTTAAGGTAGCCCTGGGGGGTGCAGGTGGAGCCGCCAGTGACTCATCTAGACCTAGCTTATCGGGAGCTGTCAAGCCAGCAGGTTGCCGGCAATTTTCCAGCTGTTTCATGGTCCAACTGGGTATGGTGGGATTACGGACATATCCGGGTGTGCCACAGAGCTCTCCGTGACGATAGCACGAATGGTAAGATTGCGGGGTTTATTTTCAAGATTGCTCTGGCTCAGTGATCCCTAGGTTTGGCTCAGTGACCTGACCAGAGCTGTCTGACCCGCGAGATGGTAGTTTGCAAGCAAGTCAGTGACCAGACCCTGTGGTACACTATACCCCCTTTAGTTGTATTGTACATTCGATGCATGGGACTCCGCTTACTGCTGTAATCCACTTACAGTAATCGGTATCAGGACAACAATAACCCAGGACTCGATTTGGAACTACAAGTGCGGCGACAGTTCCACAGTATTGGCACCCCTGCACGTCAAGCGAATGGACATATACGGGCGAGTGTTGGGCATTATGGAATAAAAAATAAAATAAAAGTGTGATGAGAGTGGGATTCGAACCCACGCCCTTTCGGACCAGATATTCTGGGTCATCAAATGACCTGATCCTTAGTCTGGCGCCTTAGACCGCTCGGCCATCTCACCCATGTTGGACGGGTTCCCGAAGAATTAGAGGGGCTGGGTGATGGTGACTGTCACGCGTGACTGAATGAAGACGGTGCTGTACGGTGTCCACACGAGTTGCTAGTCCACCATGGCCTCTGCGTACTATGAGTTCTACAGAGGATCATCGTACGTCTCACGTTTACCTTTGGTCGTAGAGAGAAATTCCTACACTCACCTTGCAGCATTGGCATGGCCCTTACCGACTCGCTGGACGAGCTCATCACGAGCGGTGCCATCACACCTCAGCTGGCGATGAAGGTCTTGCAACAGGTTTTGCATGTAGCATCACGTCCTGCGACACGAGACACTGATGGCGGCCTAGTTTGACAAATCTCTCGCAGACACGATGGTCAAGCAGGTGAAAACCAAGACGACGCTCAAAGTACATTCCTTCCTCCTTGCTTGGTTACGCTCCAGGCGTGTGGGCCGTGTTGAGTCTTGTCGCTCATGTTACGAGTTTTTAGGGTCACTTGCATACCTATCGTCTGTGCGACGACGTGTGGACGTTTATCGTCAAGAACCCGTCTTTTAAGATGGAGTCAAACGAAATGGTGTCGGCACCACGAATAAAAATTATCGCATGCAAGAACGGCGATGCTATCGAAGCAGGAAAGAAGTGACATACCTGTGCCCGTCTCCGTTGTCCTCCATACAATAGTCTACCATAAGAGTCTTGTAATCCACTCTTGCGTGCTGTGGCCCAAATCGAGTGAAGCTGTGGATAGTCAAGGATGTGAGCTTGGTAAACACGTGCGCTTAAACTTGCCATCTGCGTCCGTTTTCCTTGTCTTGTCCTCTTCCCTTTCGCCACTTTTGAAACCCGCGATGAACTTGAACCTCCTCGACTATCCAGAACCTCCAACGGAATCAAGTGTCTCCACAGCTCGTAGAGCCCTCCAAATACAACGCCAACAGCTCTCACTCCTCTCCGAACACATATCGTCAGCAGAAGATGCCCTCGCGCAGATCATTACCGACAGGAGACGTGCGATTCGAGAGATGCAACGTGAACAACATGCGTTGGAGGAAAAAGTGAAGCACACGCTGGCGTATATCTCGCCCATACGACGACTGCCCCACGAACTCCTTCGCCATATCTTTACGTTCAATTTTGAGAATCACCCTTGCTGTGCTTGGATCCTCGCTTCTGTCTGCATTCTATGGCGACGACTGACTCTATCAATACCCAAACTATGGTCCAAGGTGAGTTTCCTATGACGTGTACCGGCTCTGGTTGTGTCTTCCATTCCCGCATCCATATTGGCGCTCGCGTTATTTATCGCTGAAAAAACGTGTTTTTCTCCCGACCATTCGCCGACTGACGTCTTTCCGGAATTCTTGTGGCAAATACTCCTGTGATTGCACAACGTACTGTGCTCCGTTTTCGTTCCCAAAGGCTGCATGTCGGGGCACATATGTTCCGCATGCTATTCCTTTTTGTCTATTGGTCGATTAGAGCTCCTTTGTCTAATCTCTTCGCTCAGATACGTCTTGTGACCAACCAAAGCGCGTCTCCGGACACCATTCGCCTCTGGCTCGAGCGATCTGGTGACAAGGTTCCACTGGACATTGAAATCTACCTGCGGGTGAGCGGAAGTTCGGCGGAACCCTCTAGTCGCATTCGACCATCATCCCCTACACCCTGGATCCCACCGCCACCCAGTCCACCGGCACACTATGTCCTGCCACACCCTCCGCCAGGCACAGCCATCCTTTTACCCCCAGCACAAACACCAATCATTGTCCCTCAGTCGCCATCTCACCACGATGCATGGGGTGCATCCCCACCACCTCCTTCCTCGCGGAGCTGCCCGCAAGCACAGCGCAATACGCATTGGGGACACATTGCGATCTTTTACCTGATTGAGCAGATGCACCGATGGCAACGGTTTGTCTTCCGATTTGACAAGCAATTTCCCTCGATATCTGCGCTCAAGTCGATCAATGGTGCGAGCCACGCGTTCTACTGAGAGTTTCTTGTTAAATTGTTTGATGTAGGCGACGCTCCAATGCTAAGAGAGTTTGAAATTTCGTGTGCGGAGACGATATATGCTACCGAGTGGGCGTGGCTTCCATGCACTGCTCCGTCGGCCCCGTTGGGGTTATCTCAGCTTGAGTCCCTTATGCTCCACCATGTGCCATTCAAGTGGTCCTCTCCTATCTTCAAGACTGACTTGCATTCTCTCAATCTTCGTTCGCTGCCGTCTAATCATTTACCGTTGGATCGAATTTTACATATCATATCGAGTAACCCACATCTTGAATCGCTCACGCTGCATTTCGCTGTCGTCTTGCCAGCGATCCTTCCGCTACACCAGACCTCCCTACCCAAGCTTCGCGAGCTTACGTTTGGTGGCCATTACCACATGTCGACGCTTACGGACACGCTGATTCTCCCTGCTCTGGATGTGCTCAACCTCGACATCGAGGCTCGGGATCCCATTGAGGACGTGATCACGAATCTGCTCCAGCGATCTAATAACCCTCCTGTTACTCAGCTATCGGTGTCATATGGGAATACCAACAGTTCGACAATCTACTATGGTCCTGGAGGCATTGTCATTGCTTGGAATTTCTTGGCGGAGATGAACCATCTTCACTCGCTGAGCATTGGTGGGACGCCTCTTGAGCCCTTTCTGGTAGCATTAGGAACGCCAGAAGATGAGCAGGCGCATTGGATCTGTCCGAATCTAAGATCAATGACGATGAAGAGTTGTCATACACATCCGGATGGGATCGCGAAACTTGTGCAGCTTATCGAAGCACGTAATCCAGAGACGGGGACTGCCACGATGATGCATGGTGTAACACCGACGAAGCTACGACAAATCGAGTTGTATGATTGCGCATCGGTGGGACAGGACGTTCTGGAATGGCTGAAGCGACGGGTAGACGAGGTCGTTTGTGTCGAGCCATCTTATGGGAGATCTCCGTGACATGTTTCTTTCCGGTGGGAATTTATTATTGGGCCTCGGATATGCTCCTAGTGCAGTGTCGCGCGTACGGTATTCCCGTGCTGTGTATTGATATTTTATGGGATGGCGTGATGACCTTGGCTGGGTACGAAACCGAGTCATCAAGAGGGTATAGCCCCATCTGAATAGATTTCTTAATAGATCGAAGCTTTTAGCACTCGCCATGTGACTGATTTTTCAAGACACATGTACAATGCTGGTTTGTCACCAGGCCTGGTTTAGTTTGGCACCTGATTCGACTTGATGAAATGTCCGAGGCCAAGACTACATGACCTTGGCAAAGGTGGTTACATCCAATGCCGGGTGGGCTCAACACAATGTATTACGGGCCAAGGGTGCCAAGGACGACGACACACTAGTCGATGACGAAGACGAGATTGATGACGAATCCCATGTGCGATACAAAGGTGGGATCCGTGATCGCATCCCAACCCAAACCCTGCCCAGCCCTCGGGTCGAGTATATAAAGCTTGACCCTCTCGCCCAGTCCACACCCTTCTCTTTTCCTCCTCCTAGTTGTCTTTCTCCAAAAGTACGTCTTTATCCGATGCCCGTGCCAGTGGAGGTCAGACCAGAACGGGGAGGTTTAAATAAAGCCAAACAGGGCTCATTTCCGGATGACAGTAAGATCATGAGCAATCACAGGTCTGCTTCGAACGTTCGTCCGAACCGTATATATTCCCCCCTTTCTCATCCTCCCCTTTTTTCCCCACATAGCACGCACGTACTCACACCTCACTTGTATCGCCCACATCACCCCGCGCTCGACGGCGGGCTGTCTACCCTGAAAGATAACCATAGAGCACGGTTTGGGGGTGCCAGTATGTCTCTGCATGGGCATCATGCGCCAACCGGCACAGCAGAGGCCCTTTTACCAGGCACTGTGCCCCTCCCGTCATTGCCCACCTCGCCCTATACCCCCATACAATGGGACTGGAACGTCGAGCACGCAGACCGAAAGCACGAGGCGAAAGCTGACGCTGCCCTGCACGATACAGCCCCCTTCCAGGTCGATCGAAGAGTCCTCAAGGACATTGTACGCGAAAAGACACGTTGCGAGGTCGGACGCATTATCTTTTTGAGCTCAGGCAAGTATTGGTTCATTGTTGTGCCATCGCTCGTATCCGTGGTGCTAACGGAGTGACTCCCCATCAGGGACGTTTCACAAGGTTGGTGGCGCAAACGTGACGAAGCCTCCATCAAACTTACGTGGTGTCGCTTTATCAGGCTTATCTCGTCACCCTTGCCGACACACGGCAGCTCGTAGTCCGTGTTGCCCGCCGATTCATGCCTCGCCTCAAGACGCAGTCCGAGGTTGCGACGATGCACTACCTTCGCGAAAAGACTTGTATACCAGTACCAGATGTATATTTTTATGACTCCAATCCTTACAATCGCCTCGGAGGCGAGTATATTCTCATGTCCAAGGTTAGTCATTGTGGACATACGCCTATTGTGTTGCTCACGACCCTGGCTGCTTGTACAGGCATCGGGTATCCCGCTCGGTAGAGTGTACCACTCGATGTCCAACGAGCAACTCAAAATTCTATTCAAAAATGTAGCATTTTTCATAATACCTCTGTTTGCCCAACGTTTCTCACACATAGGCTCTCTCCATTTTCCCACATTTTCCCGCCCAGTCGCATCACCAGTAAACTCATCCTCAGTAACGCCCACAGCAACGCATGTACCATTCAAGCACTTTTCCTTACCTGAAACCCCTACTACGGGGTGTACGTCAACTACAGTCCATCCTTTGCACGACCCGGCACGCGCGACACCTACTTCAACTTATGTTGGGCCTATTGTTTCGTGGCCCTTCTTTGGATCCGGTCGAGGTGACCTTGCACATCCGTCCGAAATCGATCGTGGACCCTGGCCTTCTACGCGGTCCTATTTAGAGTCTTGTGTGCAGCGTGAAATAGCGGGCGTAAAGCGGGAGAGCGAGGGAAAGTCGGCGCCTCATCGGTTACACCTTGATCCGGACGAGATCCGATCCTCCAGACACCATCACCTCGATGCGGTTCCTGATGACAAGAGTGATGACTCTGACGAATGGGACGCGCAAGAGAGCGAGGAGGAATGGGAGGGTCCTGGAGATGCCATGTATCAGGATTATCGTCGCATGCAACGCAGTACCTTCCTGGTCGCGCACATCATGCGACGTGAACAATGCGTGCAGGGAGAGATGCGTCGTTGGATGCGCGTCATGGATCGATTAGGAGCTCATGCGGATAATTCAGGCCCTGAAGAATTTGGACTTGATTGTCATGATCTAAACTTGGAAAACGTATTCGTGGACGAGTATGATCATACTAAAATTGTGTGTCCAAGCGTATTTTGTTTTGTTGCTGTATGACTCACTGCCATCATGTGTTTTTCCGCCTTTTCCCATTTAGACGTGTATCATCGATTGGGAGTCGACGACGATGCGGCCCTTGTGGGCTTGTGCACACCTTCCGGCGTTCGTTCAGACGAGCCCGTTTACGTCCAAGTTGTTCTGCGAGGTTGTCACCTCGATCTCGCTCTCCAAGTCGTCGAAAAACGGGTTCCAAGCTCATCTGGCCACGACTGCCAAGGAGTGGCTTCATTACGAAGCCGTCGGTGCCAGACTCCGTCTTGCACACCGCTGTGTGGAATGGGACGGGTGGGAAGAAGGGCTAGTCGACAGCATTCTCGGGCCGGAGGAGCACGAGGAGGAGTGGTTCAAGGACGTCGAGTCGACCAGGGACGACTCGGGGGTGTCGAGCGCGCCGTCGTATAACTATGGGCCGGCGTGCGTTGAGAGCGATGCGAGCGGGGCGTCTAAGCCGACTTCGGGCGCACTCCGGATAGCGGCACTCAAGAGCCAGAAACAGGCGGGACACTTGCCACTGAAGAAAGCCAAAGAGAAGGAGCAGACCTTGACGACGACGGGGGATATATGTGGTGGACGGGGCGGGGAGCTCGGGCGGCGGCTGGAGGCATGGTTGAGTGTAACTGGAAATGGGCCGCGGCGGGGTGGGTATGTTCAGGAGGAGTATGATGTCGAGGCGGAGTGAAAGGTTGTAGTGTGGTGTATGCGCACTGCGCGTGCGTGGAGGATTCGTTTGTGGTCCGCCTAGTGGGTGGAGATACTTTACGTGGTTTAGAGGTTGTTTATATTACTTTGGGCGTCTGTCTCCATGGCTCGGTACTTGGATATAGGCCCTTATTAATGCGCCTGTTTGTTGTAGACACTCGAGCGATCTATTCATTGACCATCTGTCTAAGGTGGTCTAGTGGCTTGGAACACATTCAGAAAACATGGATCCGAGAAAGAAAAAAAATCTAGATAAGAATATCAACCATGATGTTCAGAGGTAGCAGGAGTACGACAGGAACGTTTTGAATGCCGCTCCGACGCTGGGTCCGGACTGGCTGCACGCTTCGATCCCCTCGATGACCCTGCTGGGACCTCCTGCGAACCCTGTATCCTCTGCAGCTGGACGATATTCTGTATTTCCCGTCTTTTAGTGTCGCGGGACACGCGTCCAATGGGTAGATTTTCATCCGCCTTGTCGTCTTCCGGCCATTTTTCGGTATCAAAAGCCTTATCAATTTCGTTGACGAACCAAATCGATGACTGTAGATGTTCGATATCTTCGTCATACTGTTCAATGATGCCTTCCAGCCGATCTAATTGCTTGTTATTACGGTCATATGAACCACTGATCATCTTTCGTTGTTCGTCACTGGGAGCGTCTTGATAGAGCGACTTGAAGGGCCGGCTTAGTTCTCGCACAAGATTGAAGAATGGTGTTGGTCCTATGGGTCGATATGTTCTCGACGGATATCTTCCCAGACCTAGAGCTGAGGACTTGCGCTCTCCGCCCTGATCATGATATCCCCTTCGGAAATGTTCATCGAACATGGCCATATCTCTGCCACGATCAGAAGCAAGATAGTTGTCGATGGCAGGCACATAGCGTAACATCATCCATCCCAACACATGCAAGAACGATTCCAGATCATCTGTAACCGTGTGTATCTTGCCAGGATTCTGAAGTAAATTTGCAGACATGAATTGCCACGTTCCCTGCCAATTGTCACCCCAATGAGTCCGTGCTTCAGTGTTATTGCATTCCATGGCTTACCGTGCGATCAGGTCGCCTACTTCCACCCTCATCCATCATCTTTGCCAACTCCCAATCAATCAACAACCCCTTACCATCGTCCGTAATAATGATGTTTCCTGAACTGATGTCTCGGTGCAGAATCTTTGCCACTTGGACAGCATGCGAATGAGCTACCCCATTCATACTTCAGCAACCATGTCCAACCTATTACTTGAACTAGACTCACCTCGAAGCGCATCAAGTACTGCCTCCACGAGTTGTTTTGTGCATCTGAACTTGGACAGTGGCCGTCCGACAGTCCGATGGACCAGTCGATAATGTTGATACGGTGATATCATAGGCTCCACACATCTCCACGACGCATCCATGAATTCTTGCGTTTTCGTCTTGCCGTCATCAATGTCACCGCCAGCAATGTGTTCTGGGATATTTGGTGTTCCATGCTGATGAAGGATGTTGTATATCTTGTGTTCAGGTATTATCTCTGCGTCCGGTGAGTTTGACAGAAATCGCCATGTGTCCTTCATATATATCACCGCTTCTTCATCCCATGGGCCTTTTGCTGCCACCGTACCATCATCACTCCCATCCTGTTCGCCCGTGGATCCAAGGTCGCAGCATGACCTAATGTCTTCCACACCATTCTTGTCTGGAATCCAAACCACAGGTAAACCACGAGTACACCGACTCACGAGTGATCTGTTGTGTGATTTTGGTTTCGGGCCATAACCATGGCCCTTGACGCTCATCCCAGGCAACTCGTACTTGTATAGCGGAGTGCCCTTGTCCTTGATACCAAGTAGCTCTCGAACACGTGCATCCTCTTCAGGGGAAAGATCCGATGGGTGGACAGATGTATCGTGCCCTCGATTCCTCGCAGAGAGATGATCAAATCCCCATAAAAATTTTGCCATATATCTTGGCTGTTTGCGGTAGTCAAATCTAGCAGTCACAATCGTACCAGATGGATCCCATCGCAAGAACCGCGCATTATCCCCTTCGATCAGAATAGAGAACGAGAAATGACGGAATTGCTGATCATGCTGAGTGGCCGCATAATTAGCCAGTTGTCCTCGTGTCATCAGTCCGTCGTATGTGTCTGGAGTGAATAGCTCGCTCTTTATTGCCGACTGTAGCGATGATTCTGAATTGGATAGAGGATCCTGGAATGCCACACCATCCGATTTCGACTTGAACTCCATCCAGAGCTCCATCTTCGCGAAATCAGTCCTGTCGGGAGGTGCCACATCATCGATGCGATTGTAGAACGAAATGTCGGTCTTCAGCCTGATATTATTTGTGGTGTCTTCTTTGTTGCTCGTGTTCACAGCATGAAGATGGGGCATCCATTGTTCAATTACTGTGATCTACAACACTCTCGTCATTAACAAGGTCATCGTTTACGACAAAAGATGAGTACTCACAAAGGGATCATAGCGAGAACTCTCCACTCCTTTCGATGGCACATCCTGGAATGGGTGTTTGGGAAGGACTGGCAATGGTGGACATTGTGCAGAGTGGAGAAATTTGTCGAGGAAGTCGACGACGGGCATGGCACCTAACCAGTGACCTTCCATTTCTCTAGAAAGGTGACTTCGTACTTCTTTAAAGTTTAAAATACCAGACGCAAAGGGTAAGTTGCGTCCGAGCTTGTTCTTTGCTGGAGTGGCTCCAGTGACAAATCCGCGTTCGGGTAAAGATGGTGCAACACCGAGCTGAGGCTGACTACGAGTGTTGTCCTGATGAATACAATCCATGTTAGAAAGTGTGTAGATGAAGAAAAAATAGACGAACAGAGAGGACAGACGATCAAGGGTGAAGAGTATTTATTTCTCGAGAAGAAGCTGTAGAGTTAACGTGTGAGAGTGAGAATGACGGGTATTGTTGGACCCACCTAGTGGTAAAGATGTTTAGACTGGCGGAAATGCACAGGATGAGAGTTGCTTTGACCTGCGTGTAGCGTGTTGGACGTGTCCACAATATACGCGTCTCGGTTAAGTGACGATGGTCTGCCTTTTCGGTGTGCAACCCCTGTTTGAACCTACAATAGTGTCTCACGATGAATGTCGACAATCAGAGACTCTGCATGACTTGATCCGCATGTCAGGACAGTGAAAATTAAAAAGTTCATAGTATGAAGTGTGGATGTCAAAAAAAAAAAACATGAGTCAATCAGTAGATCTGTGAGGCGAAAGTGCCATGCACTGTACCTCTCGGATAAGATACACAGTCTACCTTTAGCCATACACTTGGATCGTAGATATGACAGACGGCACAGAACACTAGATTAGATAGCTGTCGGAGAGGCTATGAACTCTTTTGCATGAAGAAGTTCTCGATGGAGCCTTAAACTTGCCCAGGCCCCATAGTACTACATACCCACATTTGGAGACCAATGAGTGGTGGTACTAGACCAAGCTCATGATTGGGAACGGACAACAGTGGTGGAGGTGTGTACATGAGCAGTATAATGCCGAGGCAGAGTGAGGGTCGTGGTGTATTGTATGTGCACTGCATATGCATGAATAATTATTTGTGGTCCGCTTGTTGAGTAGAGGTGTGAGGGTCTTTGCGTGATGATGCCAGGGGGTTGTCTAGATTATCTTTTGACTATATATCTCATCATGGTTTGGTACATGGATATCGACCCTTTTTAATGCGTCGGTTTGTTGCGAATATTCAAACGATCTGTTCACTGAGCTGACCATTTTAGGAAGTCTATCCATTGGCTTGGAACACATCCAAATTCTGTTATACGATAACATAGGTTTGGAAAGAAAAAACAATCAACTATGAAGCCCAGAGGTTGCAGGAGTACAACGGGAACGCTTTGAATGCCGCTCTGACGCTGGCAACGGACTGGCTGCACGCTTCGATCCCCTCGATGACCCTGCTGGGATCTCCTGCGAACCCTGTATCCTCTGCAGCTGGGTGATATTCTGTATTTCCCGTCTTTTCGTGTCGCGGGACATGCGTCCAATGGGTAGATTTTCATTCGCCTTGTCATCTTCTGACCATTTTTCGGTATCAAAAGCCTTGTCGATTTTCTTGATGAAATAAGTAGAGGATTCTAGCATTTGCATATCTCTGTCGTAACGACGGATGTATACCGACAAATCCTCGAGAGTTTCATCGTACTCGCTTTTTGGCACACTGATTATCTTTCGTTGTTCGTCAGTGGGAGGCTTCCTGTACAGCGACTCGAACGGTCTGCTTAAATCCTGAACAAGTTTGAAAAGCGGAGTTGATTCTATGGGCTGATATGTTCTCGACGGATATCTCCCCGAAGCTAGAGCTGAGGACTTGCGCTCTCCACCTTGATCATGATGTCCTCTTTGGAAATGTTCATCAAACATGGCCATGTCTCTGCCACGATCAGAAGCAAGATAGTTGTCAATGGCAGGCACATAACGCAACATCATCCATCCCAACACATGCAGAAACGATTCCAGATCGTCTGTGAGCGTGTGTATCTTGCCAGGATTC
>JBBPJS010001289.1:0-11423 GCA_038088835.1 Singerocomus rubriflavus
GTCGGCCCTCCAACCGTGCATGTCTCTTCTCCTGCCGGTCTGACAGAGGTTACGAGGTCTCTCAGGGTTCATGCGGAAACGTTCGGCCTTGGTTTGGCCCTTGCAAGCTCGACTCGGGCGGCTACAGGACTAATTACGTGAGGACCGTCGTACTCAAACGGACGCTCTCCGTCTAGACCAACCAGCGGTGCGTCCCACTCGAGATTTAGAACGAAGGATCGTTGGAGCTTATCGGATTCATCTATCTGAGAACCAACGACGCCTTTGGGGTCAACTCCCTGTCAAGACAGCCCCGAGCGTATTCACCGCACGTATATCTACCTCACATGCGCGGTAAGTCGGGATCACCTCGAGATGGAGGCAAAATACCCTATCCCTAGTCACGACCAGATCGTCGCCCTCTCTTGCAGCAACGTCGGTGTGGGACCCGGTGGAACCACCGCAATGCTCGCGTACGTCTCTCTATCTCCTCCCTCCCCCACCCTGTCTGCTCACCAGTCTCGTCTCAAGTCGCGTCTCCATAGTCGACTTTAGGGGTAACGTGATCCTAGATACCTTTGTCGCTCCAACGATGCAGGTCAGCGACTACAGAACCACGACGACCGGAATAGAAGCCTACCACCTACTAGCCCGTGAGCCAGTATCATCATCCCGTTCCATCGGCTGATCACTAGGAATTATCACCTTATGTCGACATAGCCGACGTACCCTTGTTTGATCGCGTTCAACAGCTCGTCGCCGAACTCGTCAAGGATAAAGTCATCGTCGGACACAGTCTATGGCACGACCTTTCGGGTAGAGTGCACACATTCGCCTTGTTATGCTGTCCACCGAGCTCACGCGATGGTCGCTGGGAACAGTATTGGGTATCCCGCACCCCGCCGTGGCGACGCGCGACGTTGCGCTGTATCAACCCTTTAGAAATGCCCTGCGTTCCCCCAACCAGGTGATTGGCCTCCAAACACTCATGTGGCATCTCATGTGTCGTCGCTGTCAAGATGGTCACATTCACCCCGTATGTCCGTTCGAGATCTGTCTGAACCGTCGCGTGGCGTGCGCGTAAAATGACTCAACAATCCCACCCCTTCTTTTCTTAGGTAGAGAATGCGCGCGCAGCACTTGATTTATACCGCACCGTCGCAGCAGATTGGGAGTCAGCAATCTCACTGGGCAACTGGCCATCTTGCCTTCCTCCGAGCACCTTCTCAAGGTGCTACCTATGACATAACATCTAGGATACTCTTTTGCTGTTCTTGTTCCTGCATCTCTCCCGTCAGCCATGTTCCATCGTACGACACTCCTATAGCATTCGAAATATCCCCTCTTATAATGTACTCGTAGTTCCCTGCATCTGTAGCTGTCGGTAATGCAAACATCGAGCGAGCCCCTGTTTTTTCTTAAATAGTACCCTGCGTGGAATTAACATATAGACCGCCGCAATGTTCACTGGATATTCCAAACGACAGACTGCACGAGGCATCATGCGGTCGACGACCCAGACCTCAACGTCAACTGCTGTTGATACCTCTTCTCTATTGAATACCATCTCCGATTCTCAGCTCCTCGTCGACTAAACATGGACCGCCAAGGTCTTCGTCTTGAGGTGGTGCAGACAGTCCGCGGCAGGGTATCATCGAAAACGCTACAACGCCGCTCCAGTTTCATCATGGCCACGACAATGTCAAGGCGACCCTCTTTAAGCGCAAGACTCGCGATACGTCGTCGAACTAGCCCAGATTGAATGCGTGGACCCCACCTTTTCTCAAAGATACGCAAGCATTGCATAGCAAGAGTACCACTGCGACGGCAGTTGCGCAGGGGTGAAAGAAGGAGAAACAGAGTCGTAGATGACGGTGTCAAGTCCGGGCGAGCACGCAAGAATTGCCAAAGTATACGACGTTGGATAAAGTGTTGTTTCAGACTCGGTTTTCTGTACCAAGTAACCATGGAGAGGTGGCAATTAACGAGATCGAGTACTCTGCGCCGATCGCACCGCGTGAGTTGGGTAGGAAGGGATTTCACGTACGACAGGGCAGTAGAGAACGCCAGGCTCCTTTGCCCGACCTGGTACATTGTTCGTGTGATGATGAGAATACTTTGAGGTGGAATCTCGACTTTGTTGGAAGAAACGAGCAGAGGCGAAGCTTGCATGAGCGCTCGGTATTGCGGTAGTTTGACGGCGTAAGGCCTCTCGCATGGGCGTGGCATCAGTCGCTTCCGAAAGTGTGTCATTGAGTTTCGTGTATCCTCCACATTAGCATTTCGGGTCGTACTGCAGCCAGCACCCTCTAAAGCAAGACTGGAGTCGGCGTCCGAACTAGCTTTGACAGGATTGCTGTCAGCGATGACCCAGTGTCGCAGCGCGCCGCGCTTCTGCGAGCCAAAGAGTTCCAGCCACAAAGGGAGAGGCATGGGCTTGTCATGGACATTAGTGACCACATTCTGTTCCCGCGTGATTTCCAAGACACGTCTCCAAGCGTCATTCCACCTGCCGATTCTAACGAGCCAGCGAACGTACAATTTCCATGTCTCCATATTTTCCGGGATAGACTCTGCGCGCATGGCACTAAACAGGCGACCAACCGATGCAAAGGAAGCGTTCCGCAGAGCGAGGCTGATGAGAAGATTGAATGATTTAGTGGAGTGCAATGCCTTGGGCGAGTCGAAATAATAGTCAATGACTGCACGAATGGAAAACGGAGGATTGGACATGATGAAGACAAGATTTCGATAGAGCGACGTGCGAGAGGTGGGCAATGGAATTGTCGGGAATGGCAGCGTTTCGGCAGGAACGCTGACGAGCGTTCCCGTGACTGCGGGTGGGTCTGACGGGACGGGTTCGGCGACACGTCCTGGGTCTCGTTGGTGAAAATCGTCCATCGAGAGCGTGGTTAGTCTGATTGGGCGAACACGGACTGGCTGGGACATTTGAGCCTTGGTTGGCGTTGGACTCTTCGCAGCCACACAGAGAGGAGCGAGATGCGTTTGGGCATCGTCAAAAGGCTCAGAGGACTGGCGTGGGCCATGGTCGGTGGGGTGAATGGCTGGACGTGCACGAGCGGTGAACGCACGTCGCGACCAGGCTTGAGCAGCGGCGGCTTCGAGGACGAGCGCAAACGAGGAGAGGTGCATGGTCCGCTTGGGTGCACCGCCACAGTAAGTGAAGATTAGGGTGATACTATTACAGACCGTAAAAGCCAAGCAGTACCGAGTCAACCCCCTCCTCCTCCTCATACCTCCTCCTCCATTGGGTGTAGTACGTTTCGTCCCACCAGCCACCCCACCTTCACAACCCATCGGTCCCTCACCTCTCTCATCACACCCCACCCTTCTGGCCCTCTCATCTCCGCAAACTCGTCCAACGTCTTCTCCCAGCTTCTCACCGTCTCACCACCAAACATGCCCCCTTCTCTATTCACCATCTGGTCTAGTCGGTCTACCCATGCCTCCCACTCTTTCGACAGCCGTGGAAGCAAGAGCGGTGCGAGCGAGGCCTGCGTAAGCGGTGGCTGACAGGTTATGTGTGTCGTGAGCGCAGAGAGAAATATAAATGTTTCTGATGGGTGTGCCTTGTCCTTCTGCTGCGACTGCAAGAAGGCCGAGTGACCGCGCGGGCACGAATCGGGTTGATCCTGCGAGGATCCTTGTGCGCAAGACACGTAGGAAAAATAAGGGACATAGGACATGCACGCGGACACGAATTCGTGGATGTGAGGTCGCAATCGAGAGAGAATGTACGACTCTCGCATCCCGCTACCATCATTTGCCCCACTAATCCTTTGGTCATCATCCATGTTGGCTCCGAAACCAGATCGTTGAGAGTTGAGCCCGAACCCGAATCCAAGAGATGTCGTGACAGAAACCGAGGAAAAAGCTAGTGTGTTTGAATAAGGATAGGCATCCCGCAGTTTCCTCGCGCATTGCTCCAATGCCTGTATAGCAGTATCCAGCGTGGGTCGGGGTATCAGGGGTAATATGAGTGACTTAAGTGAAGGCTGGGTGTTTATCAAAGATGTCAAAAGTGGCAAGAGAGCCTGCGGTGGAAGGCTCGCTATTCGATAGCTCGTCAGAGACCGAACGATAATAGCTGGAGGAAATATTTCATACCTAACAAGACGCCAACGTCGACGTCGCTATCACTGTCTAGATTTTTACCCGTTCTTGAGGGCTGTTGATCTTTAGATTCATCATCCTGCAAGATGACTTTGGCACGTTTGGGTGTGGCTCTCTTCGGACGTTCGGGGGTTGGACTTCGGTCCATTGCGACGTCCTTTCCGAGATGGCGACTGGATTCGGCGTCGTCCTCTGACTCATGGCGGCGCTTCTGAGCACGATGGGTAGCGGGCGGTAGATTGATGTGCGACGTAAGTTGTTGGAATGCAGATGGTTGTGCGTGACCTGGGGTGTAGATTGGCTGCTTGCTGGTCACCGTCGGTGAGTTTCCGGATAACCCAAACCCAAAACCAAAGCGAGGGGTAGGCAGATGGGTTGATTCATGAAAGAGATTGAGCGGTGGATGGACGACATTCGCCATGGTGGAGGACAGCGGCAAGAGGTGGTCGGCGTACAAGCCTCATTGAAGGCGCCCTCGAGCAGAAATGGCCTGCCCTGAGTATAGATCACGTGTTCCAATAAAAAAACAAACGTTCCGTTCGTGTTACTCTTTATCTTCTTTCATGTCGACTGCCTGTTTTTATTTTCCTCGAGGTAAGACCCAATTCTCGCCTGTCGTCGCGATGACGAACATCTTGAATCGCTACTTTGAGGCCCTTGTCGGCTTGTGACCTTTATATCGTATACCCAAATTTCTGAGTTTTCTTCTGTCTTTGTTGGTTTTGATCAGTGCTGACGGCGTCGCCCCTCTTTAGTTTCTTTCAGGACTGTGAGTCCTTCTCCCCTTTGGCTCCATGTGATGTAACAAATAGAAGTCAAGCCCTGATCTTGTCTAAAGGACAAGCGTTGACGAGCATCCATGCTAATGCTGACACTTTCCTCCACTCGTGCGACAGTGCTAATCGTCTTTTGCAGATTCGGTGGTATCTATTACTTGTGTTCTACGGTATGCCACGTAGTTCTAGGGTTTGTCCAGAATGTATTTGCCAACCACATCAGACCAATCCATACAATTATCTTACCCTTGGTATCGAGTGGTCTTGGTTTCCAGAAGAAACCAGGTGACAGACGAGGGCTAGTTCCTTGTGCCAGTCGGTCTATCCATCCCTGTGAATGACATCCCTGTGTTTCAGCTTCACTCTGACAAGTATCTGTGCCTCCTATGGCCAAGGATAGAGCTTCTGAGCGAGAATTAGCAATATCCGACACCCCAGTACTTAACACGTCACGAGTGACAGGCAGTGGGTTCTCCTCGCCACAAATCCAATTGGTGATTTCCCCAGTGGCCCATGCCACTTGGTGCGATACGTAGATGAAGATCGTTGTCGATAGAATAAAATTGAGGATGCGCCATTTTGTTCCAGGGATAAGCATAAGTATACCCTTGGTATCCGCCGCAAGCCATAGATGATACTGGATGATAAACGTCTCGAGCGAACACTTGCCAATGAATGCAAAAACACGAGACGAACATGACCGCAAGAGGGGCGTGGCGTTACGGAGGGTGACGAAAGCGATAACGGGGAGGAATGAAATATATGGGTGCCAAGCGTTGTACGCGAACTTGCTCTCTTGCACAAGTTCGAAACACATAAACCACACGAGGGCTATCGTGGACATTCCAGTAGATACGCGTATAATCGTGGGCCAGATGGGGTGTTCCGTAAGATGATGGTCACGAATCTTGATGACGGCGAGTGCGACAAGCATGCCAAAGTATACGATGTATTGATCGAGTGATACTCTGAAGGTCCACTCACGTGCGGACCAACGAATGAAGAATACGCGTTCCAGGATTTCAAAGAGCCCCTTCAGGAGCCACGTCTGGTTCATGAACGCCGCAAATGTACCCATTGACAGGAGTATCTTGGTGACGAGGAATGGTATACTGTCGTTGAGTTGTGACCCGACCCACAATGTCAGATATATGATCAGGAACCACATGGAGACCAAGGGAGCAAAATAATATGAGATGTAATTCGTGTTCATAGTATAGGCAAGCGTAATTGTGAGGAGATTGAGCCGGACTAATATCTGCAGAGACGGATGAGCACAAACTTCAGTGTTAGAAACTAGGCATACCCGACAAACACGAAGGTAACCAAAGTCCGCCTTCTTTAGATAGAACGTTGTGTGACCGTAACCAGTCATGAAAAGATATGCCGCGACAAGAACTCGGATAGGGTTATAAATGCCAGATATCTTGGAAGCGCCAAGATAATGGTATATCAGAATTGCAACTGTAATGATCCTGTCAGGGTCATGCTGGCAGAAGTATGACTCAATATACTTTGCATCCACCCCTTCCATTCGTCGGTCTGATCACGATTGAGAAATCCCAGGTCTTTATCAGCTCTTCGGACCTTCATCAGACCAGCCGCAAGTGAAGCCAAACATAAGAAGCCAAACGTCCATGGGTTGAACTGTTTCTGTTCTTTGAGCCACAATCCTGTCCGGTCCGCAAGATAAATTATGCTTATAGAAGCACCGAAGATTATCACTGGAAGATGTTCTTTGTTCACAACCCAAGCTTTGACGTCCACCCTGATGTCAGATGATGTGGAAAGGAGCTTGACAAAGCGGTGCTCACGGGCGCGATACAGAAGAATGCAAGCGTACAGAAGAAGGGTGGCGAGTACAATTGACTGCGTTGACCCTGGCCAGGGGTACATTCGGCAACAGGTCTTGTCCATCGGAAATGTCTGAGGCCATTCATCGTTGCATCGGAGGTTCAGTAGGATATTTGCCTGAGCCTTGACGATGGCTTCAGTGAAGTGTAGACCGTCTTGGGTCTGCGAGTCATCTAACATTTTATTGAACACAACTGGAAGTGAAATCCGCCAGGAAGGTGAGGGTCTCAAGAGTTGTGACCAAGAATTATTGATTGACGGCTTGATACGGTGGTAGAGGTCGGAATTCATTGCATCTATGTCAGAAGGATCCATGGTATTGAGTCGTTCGGATGATAGTTTTGGAGGCACGATCTCTTCCACCGGAAGAAAAATTACTTCATCCGCTGGTTTGCTGTTGGCTCCATTTATCGCTTCGATATGCGCCTCTATGTTGGCTTCCCATGCTGAGAGTCCACCCGAGGTGTCGGCATACCTGAGATACCAGAGCCCTGAACCGAGGACAAGTAGGGCGGGTCGCGCCGACCGCCCATTGACCAAGTGCTCCCTTGGTGGGTTTATCAGTGCAAGGGTGGGCGTCGTATTAAGGAATGGGTCCCAAACAAAATCGAGTTTTGTTTGAGAGGCAGAAACGAAGGAATGGTCAGAGTGTCTTGCACCATCGTCCGGAGGTTCTTTGGGGAGCGTGGGGTCAACAATTTGTATAAACTGAAAGAAGAGTGCCCGTGTCACTGAATCGCCGATGAAAACGACTCGATTCGACTCAAGGCATCGAGATGCATCTCTAGGTTGATATGAATAGAGCATACATCCTATCACGCAACCTTAATTCCCTCGATTCAAGTATTAGAAATGACTTACCTTCTGGCTGCCAATTACGATACATGTTGTCCAGCCAACTTCCTGTTGACAACAACGCGCTGCAGTGCATTGGATCATATTGGTCTGGATATAGAGCGTTCTGTGAGCACGAGGGGCCTAACAGAGCTAAATGACGCACCGAAGAGGACGAGTCGTAGCAGTCCACCTACAAGCGCACACATTACAGCGGTCAACGCAAGATGATGGTACCATGACGAGTCAAAAGAAAGCGTTCTTTTCGTGGACATTGAGATCTAGAGTAGCAAAGTTGTGAAAAGCGTTGTCTAAGACGCCAAGCATACACGAGTTCGCATGTGAGGCACGGCTACTTAACCCTTTGTTCGGATGTAAAAAACATTTTTATTGTTTGGTTCTTGTTTGGTGAGTGGCTTAAGTGGACTAGCAGAGTAGATGCCTTCACCCGGTTTTCTCGCATATATAAAAACATATCTAGAGCTTGGTAACACCGTTACTTTTCCTTATGTACTGCATTCATGTTCATACGCATTGTCAGCATTGAGTGATCCCCTTAAAGTGGAGCCATCAATTATACCTTGAACCCAGGTTCAACATGTCCGATTTTGGAGCAGGAATATGATATACTCGAATATTTATTTAATAGATACCCTCAAGGTACAACTAGTTTCACTCGGAATAAAGTTTCAATGGGGTTTCAGTGTGCCACTTATAAAGTGTCATCAAGTGAATGAAAACCAATGTCAAAACACTACTACCGGTAACTTCAGTGAAATAGTTAGCCGACGAGACCGCCAGGACTGTCGGCTACCTCGGATACCAATGATACTGAGATACCTGAGCTTGTGTGGCCAACACCCCATATTATTTTTTTGAAAGTCATATATTTTGAATATAGTTGTGACATGAACTAACAAAAAAAGAAGTGTGACATACTGTCTGATCTGATAGTGCTCTATTGTCAATACAAAAAAACTACACTAATAAGTCCCCAACTCTGAGTCTGTAGAGTTGTATGGAATATTGTATGTGTCCAGTGATTGTACATCACAAAGTGAGGAGTTCAAGAGTGTACTGATGAATGGAAGAGTTGATAATAGTGCACTAATAGAAGAGGGACCAGCCACAGATGCATCAATATACAGCAGGGATGGTCCAGTGGTTATTGATGGGTACAGACTAGAGGGTGATGGGGCACTGGTGGATGGAAAGGTTGGCACAGGAAGACAGGTGGGAGTGACAAGAGTGTCAGGTATGACAATCAGACAGATTTTGCAGGGGAATGTGTTATGAATATTGTATGATACTTAGTACTATGACTACATGCTTGCATGCATAAGTACTCATGATTACTTTTTCCCCAATCACATGACCTCTCTGTCCCTTCACATGTTCACACTCTTGATCCTTCATGTGCATCACATCTTGTTACCTCTTCACCTCTTTCATGAATCATTGTTATGAACTTGAACTTGGACTTGTATGATTTACTTTCTTTCTTTTATCTTATCTTATCTTCCAGATATCACATGACTAGGTCATGTGACTTGTCACATGATTGATCACATGATTGGTCTAGATTTGTGATGTCATAGTGATGTCATGCCTGCAGGAAACCTCATGTGAAGGTCCAGGCCCTTATCTTTTCATTTTCATTTTGTGAGAGACTTTCTTTCATTTCTGCTTGCTTCTTTTCCCTTCTCTTAATCTCTGTCTCTTCTCTTCCATTTGATGGACATGAGGTGTGCTTCCTTTTCACACCTTATCTATGACATCACTTGGTCCATGCATGAACTTCTGTAGTATATAAAGGGACTATCTTTGGCTATTGTCCCTTAGCCTAATCCACTTGATTAATTGTCCTTCATAGGAAGTGAGGTCTTAAGGGTTACTCTTCACTACACTCTTCTTTCATTGTACCATTGAATCAATGTCCAAAGATCACTCAAGAGTTATCAATCTCAGTATAGTTCTGTTCCATATCACTTAGATTAGGCTACTTACCTTGCCTGGTCTTTGCTGAATTAGTGGAGCATTGTCAAACCTCTTCTTTGTTTTTCCAAGATCCAGATCTCAGAGAATGCTCTCCAACTCCTTGACCACTGTCTTTCTGGTTTTATAGGGATCTAGCATTCAGCACTGATCCAAATGATTACCCAGCACAGCAGACTGGTTGGGAACTGCTTGATCATCATCTGAACCTACTAGACCATGCTTTTATCCAGCATCCACCTACTCCTCCTCTTCAGTATCCTAGCATGCATCATGCCACATCCAAGATTGAAGATTATCTTGGAAATGATAAAGACATTCACCCTGCTGATAAAGAGCAGATTGCAAGGTTAAGAAGAGAAGAACCTGCAGATCACTATCAGTGGCTTTATTGGGCACAAGGTACCTGTTCTTGGCAAGCAGCCTTTACTTTTTTTGTAGAACATGAACAAGCAAGGTTAACTGATATGGTTATTGACCTTGAAATTCAGCTTTTTGCTGTCAAAACATTAAAAGAAAAGAAGAAAAGGATTAGACATAGGTTGGAAATGTTGAAAGCTAAAAAGAAGTATTCCTCTTGTAAATTATATCAGCTTCATAACCATAATGTCCCCAAGATCAAGTAAGCCTTGAAAGATAGGCTTAGGAGATCTTGCTTTGAAGTAATCAATTACGTCTTTCTTCCAATTTTGAGACTTCAAAGGATACACTTAAGACCAATTCAACTCTCCTATACTATCTGCTATTAAACTTGAACAATTCATTTATCAAGACTCAGTACCTCCTCCAAGAATGTTGGCTGAGCAGCAACTCATTGACATCCTTGCACAACTAATGGCCATCATGGCCACCATGAATAGTAATAGCATGTCTAAGGACGTCACTAAGAAAATAGCCAATTCAGGAAACTGGGATGGAAAAAGAGAAACATTCAAACTATGGATGATGAAAATTAACCTCTGGCAAAGTATGCAGATATGAAACAGTGACAAGCTCTGTGTTGTTGCAGTGCTGTCAAGGTTAGAAGGTACCAAGGCTTAGCTTTTCATGCATTTTAAATTAGAAGAATATGAGACACTAGAAAAGAAGTCCTGTCTCAATAAAAATGGCAATCTGATACTGAATATTGAATATGGGGATCTGGCATGGCCCACTATAAAGGGTCTAAAGAAAGAATTCAATAAATACTTCCAGATTGATGCTTTAGCATATAAGCAATTCTCAAAACTAGAATGCTTAACTCAAGGAGGTTGTAACACTTTTGAATGGTTAAGTCATTTTGAACTGCTGGCCAAAGAGGCAGAAATTTCAGATGATCACGCTTTGACTCTACTCAAAAGATTGGTAAATTGACCCATATACCACCAAGTCAATCTACAAAACTCCGATGCAGATTATGATGAGTTGAAAGAGTTGGTCAAGAAAGTTGGATTAGCATTTGAAAAGGAGAAAAAAGAACAAGGGAATTTCTCCACTTTTTGTCCTCCCCAAATTGCATAGCATTCCCAGTTCACACCCAGCTTCAGACCTCCCTTTATCCTGCATCTCTATAATTCCACAACATATCCTTCTATGGCAAATCCAAAGTTTACAGCTATTGGAACTCAACCAGATCGAGGTGCACCTATGGATATTGGAGCACAACAAATCAGGTCTATTACTAATCATGATCCACAAAGGTTCCCCTCAAAAAACCCCACTAATTCAAACATTCAATGCTATAACTGCAATGGTCTCAGGCATATTGCTAAAGACTACAAACTTCCTCAAAGATTCCTGGTCCAACAACAAGAAATATACAACCAATGGGATGAATATGTACCACCTCAAGAATACATTCAGAACTATATG
>JBBPJS010001290.1:0-11416 GCA_038088835.1 Singerocomus rubriflavus
CTTAAAATTACTAGGCCACCTTTGCAGGCAGGGTAGGAGAGGTAAACAAGTGGATTTGGCTGGAGAACAACAGCCCTTGCACAACCTCTTATATACAATACATGAGAGTGCACAGACCATGCTGTGACTTGAATCTAGGGTATAACACTATTAATGCTATAGAATGATAAGGTAAAGGGTGTAGTCCATGATGTAAAGGTTAGGCATTCATATAGAAGAGAAATGAAAGAGCTAATATAAATGCAGGGCTTACTCTAGAATGAAAGATCAATCACAAGATGTGACTGATTAAGGAGTGGATTGTAGCAGAGATTCCATCAAGGGTTCTGTAGGGTTATGATCAAGATTGATATCTTGATAAGAAATCATACCAATTGAAAGATAAGGGCAGAAATAAGAAAGGCAAGAATGCCTTGAGGATGTGGGCAAATTTAGAGATGATCAGTGAGGGATTATGAATGTTGTGAGAGAAAGGAAGAGGGGTTAAGATGTGATCACTGTGATGAAGTGATGTTGTGATGGTGGAATGGAGTAATCACATGATCAGGGAAAGTCATAAGATCATTAAGTGCAACCTGTACACTAGAGAGGTCATCACCAATGCTAACACAAAGTACACCAGTGGTATTCATTTATGAATGCACACAAGTATGCATGCAATGTCATAACACTACCTGCTCAGTTTATGATTAACAAGCTAATTCAGCTATTTTGTTAGCAAGCTTGGTTCTGTGTCATAAGCTATAACAAGTTACAACAAGTTGAAAATAGCCATCATAAGCTCAAATTAGATCTTTGTAAAATTCTCGATGTATTGTTAGTGTTACGTGCTGGCCCAGGCAGGGCCTTACATGTAGAACCTTAAGTACCTCCTATAGGTACTGAGGAATGCAGGGGACAAAGGGAGGCCAACAGGCCTATCTAGGGGAGCCCACTAGGGGCTATCTACAGATGGAAGGCTAGCCAATTGGGTTAGCCTGGAACAAAGAAAGGAGTCTGCTTAGCTAGACTCCATAGAAACTTCCTCTTGGGTTGATGGTGAAGCAACCAATGGACAGGTTGTGAGATAAAGGATGGTAAGAGGTGGGCAAGTAGCACAGCTACTGGTGGACTAAGGGAAGGTAGCAACAGCTACTGAACGAGTGGATACAATGTGTATTGCTACACAAGGGAGCTAAGGACAAGTACCATGGATAGAAGGTACATGTAAAGGTAGAATAAAGCTAGAGAACTAGCTATGTGGGTGCTCAAGTATATATACAAGTGGATGGTGTGCTGTAGGGCAGGCCAGGGAACAAGTGGTAAAGGGGAATGCATAAGCTGTATCTAAAGAGAGATACAGATCGAGATGTAGAATGCCACATAAACAATGAAGAAGGTATAGAAAGACAGTAGGAAGACTATCAACTGTGGGATTGCCAATGGTTAACAATGGCAAAGCAGGGAACAATAGAGAAGCTCATCAGGATGTGAAATATGAAGCAGAAGGGCAAAGTCCTAATGGCCATGACTAGGGTACACCACAAGGGTGACTCGGTGTGATGCAAGGGTGAGCTAGGGGCAAGACTTGAGACATGAGACACGAGATGTGAGGCATGTGAGTTGCACATGATGAGTGGCGTGGGTCTTTGAAGCATATGACATGGGTCCCATGGGGAAGTCAGGTGACTGGATGGTCACAGGGTTGCTGGGTTAGCTGTGGAGACAAGGTGTACACAGGTGAGTGTACTACAGGTCTAGAAGCATGCACTTAGCATGTGCAATGTGGGTCACGAGGGATGCACTGAGAAGTGCAGCACAAGTCAAGGAGTATGCACGTTAGGAGTGTAATACAAGCCTAGATGGAGGTCTAGGGGTATGGGTGTTCACTGGAAGACAAGGTATGCACCTGACAAGTGCACTACGAGTCTGAAGTGTAGTCAAGTGTATGGTGGAACAAGGTTACAAGGGGAAAATTGTAACAGTTAGCCCAGAAATATGAATATACCATGCAGTGCAAAGCTACACACTTCTTTTGAAAAGGTGATTACTGCAATAGTAGGATTACATTTCAGAATAAATAAGGATACTGTAGTACATATGAGCACCACTCACAATAATTGTATATGACAATGGTAACAACAGCAACTGCTAATTATCATATATTAGAGTAGTTGACAGATGGTGTATGAGAAGCTCTACTGGACACATAATTATTAAACTGGAGAAGCTCCATGGTGAACTGTAGTGAGTTGGAGGACATGGCTAGTCCAAGAGAGACTGTGACACCTAATGGTTTAGCAAGAAACAGCAATTTAGACTTAATTACACAGTGACTGCAGGTTACAGAGGGTGGAAAGTAGGATGAGTTTCGCCAATAGCTGCTATCTGGTATATCAAGTATTCACTACTTCATGACGACTTTGAAGGAATGGGTGATGTATGATATTCCATAACACATGCAACAAAGAAAGATGGATGGTAGTAATAGCAACAGTTCATGCAGGTCCATTCCTGTTACTGCACGGGTTGATTAGTGGAACTTAATATGGCTGTGCATCAAATCTGCAACCGTGGGATGTCTGGCGGAATCTACTGCTGCCTTCCGATGCAGCTGAGCCACTTTGCAGCACAGGAGCATATCTCACTACAGGTCAACTTGTTATTGGTGTTGTCACAACTGATAAGCTCATTGGGTCACACTTTTCATACTTCCACAGTCACTGTTTTGGTGCCAACTCCCTTTGTCTGCATTGTATCAGAAAAAGTATATGGTACATGTAGGCATGATGTCTGAGATACTGTAGTATTCATTCTTCTATATTAGAAATCAGGGTAAGATTCACTTTAAAGAGAGATACGAGAGGGGGTGGTTCTGTTCAGCATACTGATGGTCTGTGATGGGACAGTTACATTACAGACATGTCGTGATTTGCGGAAGTGCACAGATGAGGTAGGCATATCGAGGCATACGAAGTGAAAGAGATAGCATTTCAGTACTTGACGTAAGATCAGTGTCTTGGTGACCTGTCATTTCCACTTGGGCCATCTTAGCCCCATCGTCTGACCCAGACCTCGCCATGTTCTGTTCAGTGTGAGTATCCATCTGGTCTTCGGGCATAACCCTGAGATGCCAGGCATAACGACATCACCGAAGAGCTCTGGCCCACCCACATCGTGTGCACAGCTTAGATCATTGTTGGTAGGAGCGCAGTAGTTCGCGATCACCTTGTACTTTCTGCAGCTTCTGCACTAAGATGAGGTGGCAATAGATGCAGGGGAGTGCTAAGTTCTATCTCTTTACCAATCGTGCTTATATCTTGCCCAACGACCATCTTCCATGGAGTGCTTGATGCCATCACATGACCAATGGTAACCCCGAATACCTCCACAAGTTCCCACCTCCGGATAACTCGCGGTAAATCCACCAGCATACATACCAGCCTCAGATGCCGCGTATCGTGGGCGGTCCCCCCATGGATGACTCCACAGAGCCGGCATGGAAGAGACCCGAGGAGGGGAATATGAGTGAACACGATTGAACAGACAAGTCTTATAAGCACCAGTAAGAGGTAATAACAGACAACTGACGAACGCGTATGACACACGGTATATACAAGACTGGAGAAGAGTCAACGCAGTAGGGAACACATGAAGAAGGAACTGTAAGGGATATAGGTCGAAATAATACCTATATATTAGTATACAATAAAGTCCGTCCTTCAACAGAGACGCTAGTTCCAAATCGTTGATACTTGCAGAGGCCGCGTGAACTGTAAATCCCAAGTTTGAATGAAGTCATGGCCGCACGTGATGGTTGTAGCCCCGTTGTAGAATGGCCAAAAAATTTGTGCATAATGAGCTCTTGTCCGTGGATAATGGTTGATTCGAGCCATCGATGCAAAACATGACCGGACAAGAAGGGCCAATTGAGACGGTTGAGGTCATTTATGAACTTGTTTGCACGGGCAGTCAGATTTTGCAAGGGTTGGATATGCGCATGAGTTTTTCATAGGGCTGAGGTGCTGCAAGAATGAGGATGGCAGCCCACACCTGGGGGGTTGTGACGATTCACGAAGATTCGAGCTTGGGTCACCGTGTGTCACGTGAAGAGCCCTTTCCACGTCCTGGTATTATCACTACTCTGGTATCTTCCATGCATCACATACGATAAAATTGTTACTAATCGCTTCTATTCGCCAGCCATGACCCCCGCACGATTGGTAAGAGTTACTAAGTACGTCCTCTCATGTCAGTACTTCTAGATTTCGACCTAGGTTTTTCCTTGACAGCACTTTATTTGTATTTAATGGTACATATAATCTTATGGAGGGATTCATTCTACATCACAGTGTTTGGTATAGGTTCTCCAAATACGTCCAGGTTTATTCTCTTGCTATCTTTATGCATCCAGCGCCTGCGACATAGCCTATAATGGGTTGCGACCGGCGATGCTTATTGTAGCGTCCTTACTGCCTTGTTGTGGATCTCTCTCATTGCCATTTCCATTACTTTGGTGAATCTGACCGTCCTTGACGACTTTCACTGGTCCTCGCCTGACTCTAGCTAGCCTACGTATGCCTTCCAGTGCGTTTTCCGTCACACTCTACCACTTCTTCCACCAGTTTTCTGTGTCCTTGTCACTTCTTGACGTTGTCCGCACATGCGCTTCACTGTCAGTTAAGTAGTTCAAGTACGATGTCTCGGCTCGCATGTGCCTCTATTCCCCCTTAG
The DNA here is from genome assembly GCA_038088835.1 of Singerocomus rubriflavus. Classification (NCBI taxonomy): domain Eukaryota; kingdom Fungi; phylum Basidiomycota; class Agaricomycetes; order Boletales; family Boletaceae; genus Singerocomus; species Singerocomus rubriflavus. The sequence goes on from JBBPJS010001290.1 coordinate 4,714, forward strand.
ATATTGCGCTTGTGGGCTCGCTTCGTTATCCTTCATGCTTATTGGTAGCTCTACTGGCTCAGATAGATCGCATGGCACGCTTTCGATCTGATTTTGGTTCTGACTCTTTGTATTTCTAACCAACCTCCTAGGTGTGGGCTGTCGAGACTCGTCATTGGTATCGTTCGCTGTGTCTTCGTCTTCGTTACAAGTTCATCCACGCTTTTGCGTACACATTCGTCGCATTGTTAGGTCGAGTTTATGAGTAGGAAAGATCGAGAGTCGTGGGACTGCTGTCTCATTCGTCGGACAAGACCACCTTGGGACGCTTCCGAAAATACTCGGCAAGAGGTCGAGGCAAAGAGGGGTGTTTAGGCCCAGTGACTATTCCATGAAGCTCACTCCGCGTGTTCGTGTTCCTCGTCCACCCTACACATTCCAATTGAATAAAGTTAGTGAACAACAAGTTCCCCCCATAACAGTTCAATTGGGTTATTATTGATTTAGTCATGAGACAAACAGAAAATGGGAAAAAAAGAAAAATGTCTGGTTTGAATAAATTATTCTGCAACTAGTACTTGACCTTTGAACGAGTATGAAGCTGGTGAATTAACCGATAGCTATCATAGCTGTAGTGTCCTCATCCAGCACGGAGCGCTTGATGGGAACATGTTTGTTCGGGAAAGGGGGGGGGGTATACTTCCACCCCCAGCACATTTTCCACAGAGTCCATCAAAGAGTATACTGTGATACCGAATTCCACCCACCCCCTCCTATGGTCTATCATTCTAGCTCGTCGTAGCCTTCGACGAGTGGACCGTTGTTATCCACATGGAACAACGGCGTGCCCACCTTCCTTGCCTTGTCTGGATTCTCCGGACCGGGCAGCAATGTCAACTGTGTCGCTGGACCAAACATCAACAAGTGCGTCGACCCTCCAAAGTGGAACGACCCGATCTCGTCCCCTTTCTTGACCCGGTCTCCTGCGCGCACGTCGATCTTGGTCGTCGAGATCTCGCCAAGGCCGACTCCGACGAAACACATGAGCCCGATGTGGGGGTTGTCAGACTGAATGAAGATGATCGCGCGTGTGGCGATGGCAGTGACAAAGGCTTGCGAACGGGAGACGACGTCCGGGTCCGGATCATCATCCAGGCGCGCAGCGTAGTACGTCCCAGGGACGATGTACGTCTTCATGACACGTCCGTCGATGGGACTGTGCCAGCGGTGGTAGTCTAAGGAGCTGAGGATACCCTGGAAGATGGTCCCACCGACCAGTTCAGACGCTAGCGGGTCGTGATCGAGGATATGGTTGAGCGAATAGGGCATCTCCTTGATCCAGAACTCGTCTGTCGCGCGCACGTTTCTGGAAACTCGGTATGTGACTGCCTCACAGGCGTTGTTGATGAAAGCAGGGTTGTCGGGCGCAAAGGTGGGGCGGATGCCTTCTCTGAAACGCCTGCAGAAGAAGTCGTCCCAGGACTTGAAGCCCATGTGGGGCTCGTCGGGATTGCACTGCCACACATGGTCAAAAGGCAAGCCGAGGCGGTCGCTTTGTACCTGTAACGCATCTGGGCTGAACCAGCCACCCTTTGTAGAGTCTAAAACGTCGCATGATTCTGGAGAAACTAGGAACTTGGCCCACTGGTCAAAGATCTTGTGAAAAATTGCATTCACTTTGGGATGTGTGAACGCGCGGTAACCAGCCGGAGTGTTACAGAACGGAGCGAGGACGCTATACATCGGGACGCCGCTCACAAGAGGGCTATTGTAGTGAAAGGTCGGCGCTGTCAGGATGGTCGCATCGAGGACCGCGAGGAGCTGCATATAGTTCGTGATCTAACCCCAAACGGAGCACAATCCACCGTCAGTGGGACGATCAAGCTCTGTCACAACAGGCACTTACCACGACCTGATTAGAGTCAGGGGTATAACGAACTTGGTCAAACATCTCGTGAAAGGCTCTAAATACCTCAGCGTCTTCCTCGATCAATTTCTTGAACTTGACAATGATGGGAGAAAGCTTGTTCTCGTCGACATCACCTGCATCCGTGCAGACACCTGTCTCGACAAGCCGGATGAGCAAATTGCTTTGGTATTTCTGGACGACACCTCGAGGGTCTTTACAGAGCCATCGAGCAATGGTGCCAGAAGAGATGACCACAGAGGACATGATGATTCCCCTAAGGTTGCACACGTTATTCAAAGATTGCATGCACTGGAAGAAGATGACGAGGAGGGACTGATGATGTGAAAGGCAAATGCTATAGTGCGTTATATATGTTGGAATGCTATCGAGAGTCTAACTCAGTCGTTGCGCGGATGCGACGGACTAATATATATTCACCTATCGAGAGTCTAACTAAGTGTGAGTTAGGACGAGTAGGTAACGTAAAATATCCTCACCTCAGTCGTTGCGCGGATGTGACGGACTGGAGTCATAATCGGTCTTATATACGAAAAAGAAACAGTAAGGCCGTTCATCGGATAATGTGTATGTCATGGCTGTCTGTTTCAGTCAACGGTTAAACAAACGAACAAGTAAGGTACACGATAGATCGTCATGCAGACGTCCCTGGATGTTGCCTGGGGTTACACCTGCGAATACGCTTGCCGAACTCCAACAATATACTCTGGATGGCATTTCAAAAATGTGTCCCCCAAATTATTATTTTCTAATATCTGAACAGTGAGCAACATCATACGTACATTTCTTTTCGCGGATCATACGTAAAACTTTTTCGATGATTGTGGTTTCGAGCACGGTAACATGTGCTTTGATGTACGAACGATCCGCAGTGTGTTGAATACGTGCTGTGAACGGCCAAGTCCGGTGATACAGGGTTTTCCATTTGGTGGACACCATCAAAAGAGCCCCAATTACATCGGGAACGCAGGTGGTAGAATTGCCGTGCTTCCTACTTCTTACTGAACAGTAAGATTTGATGAATCGGAGCGCACCCTTCATGTTGCTCACTGCACATGAGATCATCCCCCTGCCGCGGTGATATTATCCGCAACGTCCATGCAGGCAGGCTTTTCCACGACAAAGAAGACGAAGACTAGACATCGCACGGTGAACGTCATATGAGGTTTAAAGCTTTCGTCCGCGGATGTACTCACTTACAGCCAGGGCCGCTAGCACCATTCACACTTCTTGGCACCTGTGCAGCGTGGAGAGCTCCAAATCCCTTGTAAGGTGAATTTGATAGTGTGGACTGACGAAGCTGGCGACCGTGACAATCGGATGCTTTGAAACATAGAGAGATAGAAACCGAGCGACGTTCGGTCATCTCGTATTTACCTCGGTAGTGAACCATCTCGTCGAGGGCCAAGTACCCTTGTCCGAATAATAACTCGATCATGGACTGAATGAGATAGTAAGAGCTCTATAGACGGTAGGGACAAGGGGGTAGGTTCGAAGCGTGCGGGCTCGGCAAATAGATCTCAACTGTCAATAGACGGGCGCAGACTGTCAGGTTTTTTTTTCTAGAAACTCGATGTGCCCCATCCCCACCCCTTCCAGATCAGGGCTTTTTTCTTCGGGTCTGTTGTTCCGCTTGATCTGGACCGCGTTTCCGTCTCGGCACGATACCCCATGTGACGAATTACGCGCCACTCCGATGCTCCCGCTGGTCAGACCGATCAACGTTTGACAGTACCGCGTGTTAGACCCTTTCCTTGTTTTTAACCAAAGAGACAAGAAAGTCAGGATACGTGCGCGACGCGAACAGCTAGTCCTAGCCATGTGGAGTGCATCATGTTAGTTCATACAAGTCACTCAGCATGACGGGCATACTGTCAAACACCATACATGTCCATATCGGATTGTACACAGCAGGACAAGCATCCTTTGTGGGATGCTACACTGGGTGATGATGGGTCTACAAGAATTGCGCTGGCTTATGGTGACCTTACATGCCTGATGTTTCATGATGTAGCACCTACCTAGTTCGGTTTCAATAGAACTGATATGACCATGTGCTATCGAAAGACGACGGGTTATCGAACTGTCTGCTGCGCATTACGGACGTCCCTCTCCGAAAATCAGGGTCGCAGATGCACACGAACGGGTGGTGTAAAAAGCATGCGGTTTGGAGACTGCAGAAGCTCTCATCGGAGGGCTTAAACCGCTACCCCGACTGCCGCACATCTATGGCAGTGAATGTGGGCAAGATGAGCGTGCCAACTCAAGGCTCTTGACCTGTATGTAGAAGAGGGCACAAGGGAAGCAAGAGGTCTCTCATCAGCAATGAGCATAGATTCGAACAGGTGCGAGCCTGTGGGGGATAATGGGATTGTGGCGTGGGTTTTTCGAGAATGCCAGTGGAGCCGCGGACCAAGTTATCCCATGGAGGTGTTTTCAGGAATGGGAGAGAATGGGAAACAGTCAGAACGAACCAGCGATGATCTCGGGTAAGCCGTGCTACAAGGGTTCCAAGTAGCCCTCGTTCGTTCCCACCAGCAACGTGACTTGATGACGCAGCCCGTATCACGGAGGGTCCACGGATATGATGTATGATCATTTTGGGGTGGGAGGATGCAGAAACACAATCCGCCTGTCAAGATTCATACTCAAGACCCAGGAAATCCTCCGGTGCAATATGAATTGAATTGATCCGAACGCGTCAAACCGGTCAGTATAGCCGACAAGGACAAATCTAGATTTGGCTTACCAACCCAGTATCATTTGAGCAATTTGTGATTTGGCCTTGGCAGAGCACAAATCCGGTCACTTCACAAAAGACCTGCTCTTCATCTTTTCCTTTCTTTTGAAAAAACACATTTCTTACTGCTGCGCACTCAAACAACTGTTGGAATACTATCGAGAATCTAACTCAGGCATGCATGGATGCAATGGACTATATATATATTCACCTATTGTGAATCTAACTGAGTATGAGTTAGGACAAGTAGGTAACAATCAAGTGCAGTATAATATCCTCATCTCAGTCGTGCACAGATGTGATGGACTAGGGTGATTGTAGTACATGATCAGTCTTATATATGAAAGAGAAACAGTAAGGCTGTACATCAGGATATATGTATCATATGACCATCTGTGTCAGTCAACAGCTAAAGTAATAAATGAAAGAAAAGAGGGTCCACAATAGATTGCAATGGAAACATCCCTGCATGTTGCCTGAGGTTTCACCTGTGAATGTGCTTGTCAATCTTCAGCACTCTCCCTCAAGCAATACACAGTTCAAGTTCAGCAGCAAAATGTTTGACTTTCAGTGAAGAGAGAGCTTTGGTGAGCATGTCAGTGACCATATTATTTGTGGGGATAGAGGATGAGATGGATCTTGCCATCATCAATGACCCAGCAGATAAAGTGAAAATGTATATCAATGTGCTTGGTGTGCATATGGTATTGATGGTCTTTTGCCAATGTAATTGCAGATTGTGTAGAGTTGGAGGAGTTTGAGAAGGAGTAATTACCATCTCTGCCACTGTCTTCTGGCTTAGAAGGTGGAGGCTCATCAGGCCCACCAAGTCCTGCATCATCTTTATCACCTGGTAGTTCCCTAAAATGGAGTCCTAGAGGGGGCTCTGATCCTTCAGAAAGTGATGTCAAGGGAGACAACAAGCTTTGATTGGTAAGATATTCAGAGATGGAGTCACTAGGCCTGGCAGACAGGCTGATGAACTTGCTGTGAGAATTGCTATTGTGGATCTGACTCAATCATGCATGAATTGTGATGGACTGATTTGTATTCACCTATCATAGATCTGACTAAGTACAAGTTGGTATGAGTAGGTATTAGTACAGTAGAATGATCTCACCTCAGTTATGTACAGATTGTGATAGACTGGGATGATTGAGTACAACAGTTGGTACTATATATGAAAGGAAAACAATAAAGCAGTATCAAAATGGGATAAACAGATCATATCCAAGGTTTATGTATGAAGGAGTCACATAACAGTCTGTATCAGTCAATGGAGAAAGCAAGAATGGAGAAAAAAGAGTGCATAATAGTTCATATTGGAGATGTCCCTGCATATTATCTGAGATCACATCTGCAGATGTGCTTGCCAAATTTCAACACTTGCCAGGGATGGTATGAGAGCTGCCAAAAGCACTGTGCAGAGTGCTTTTGCAGCAATAGGTGAACATTTTTGAAGTCATGAATGAAGAGGTAGATTCTATACAAGTGTGAGTATGAATATACTATCAAGTTCTGCTTCTCTGTGTTGAAGTTCAACTGGAGTTGTGGAGTTCTGAAAGGAGGGAATGGAGGAGTTAGTAGCAAAGGTGGATCAAAGGCCCAGACAAAGAAATGGAGTAGGGGGGAATTCAGTAAGGATATTGGTGCAGGACTTATATGTCATGCCCTTATATAGGTTCATGTTCTTGTATTTTAGAGGGCATAGAAGCAGAGGTCTATGACAGAGGAGAGATAGAAGAAGTAGGAGTTGAAAGGAGATCAACTGAGAATAGAAGGAGTGACTTAGTTGATATTTGTATTGATGAGACATACAGGAGATGCAACTCTTAAGTGTTACATTTCTCTCCTATGCTATGCCAGTATGCTTTCCCTTTCATTCTCTTTTACCTCTTTTCCTTGCTTGCCATGAGTTACTAAATCCATAGATGCATTTTTCATGTTGATACTTCTATTCTTACATTTGTCATAGTGGTGCTGTCTAATTTGCTCATTGCAAGGAGGGGTCTTCCGACCATAACTCATAAAGACTCCAGTCTTGCCTTTCTTTATCT
>JBBPJS010001291.1:0-11416 GCA_038088835.1 Singerocomus rubriflavus
TATATGGATTGAAGAACCACACGATAAGTATAGACATCGCACAGATACATAGCGTGACCGGGGAGGCGGCACAAGTGATTACAACTTAATGTGGGGATGGCAGTGACAACAGGACAGAGGCGGCATATCCAGTCAACATGCTACACTGTAATCCGAACGTACAGGTCAGATTAGGCGGTGGCGCAGGTGACGACAAGGACTATGCAGAGATGCAATGAGTTGGTAATACTGTAGTGGTGAACGAGATAGCAGAGTGATGGTGCAACGAACGACGCCAGTGGCAGGTTACAGGGACACGTGCTGAAGTCGTCATATAGACAGTAAAGATCAGCACCCAGGACGAACTCAGAACGGGCCAAGTAACCTACTTATACGACCAGAACCCCTTGGAAAGGTCTACATATTAACGCAGCGAGCCCCAAGGTGTCAAGTTTGAGGAGTGAGATGCAGTTGCGAGCTGCAACGCTGAACTTATCAACGATGAGACAGATATGACAGGAGTATAGAGTTGCAACGAGGACCCTAGGAACCGGCTGAAGAAACCCTGTAACGCAACATAATGGACGAGTGAACACGTGGAATGCATAGCCGATGACAACTTACTTGGGACAGCCTCAGGTGGGATAGAACGAGCCAGGCAACAACGCAGTCATGCCATGCAATAATCAAAGCCACCAGAGGTCCATCTAAATGGTTTGGATGAGGACGGCGCCAAGACATATGCGTCGAATCCGAGCAGTAGTGGGCCAGAGGTCACCTGGACCCAAGGAATGAACCAAGAAACATCAAAGCATTAAGTTGAGAAACACAGCAACGATATAGGGATACATGGTCGGATAGATGACGCAGCGAGTGGACGCACGTCGTGGTTGAAATGGCGCAATACAAGGATACTGGTTGAAGAAAAGAATCAGCACCGAGAACACGCTACTAGTAGTACACTAACTTGCCATATATGGAGACCGCTCGACCGCGACAAATATTGGTGTCAATTTATCCACAGTACATTACCGGAGTATGCAAATAGGTATTTTCATTTACCTTACATTCCTTGTGGATCATTGCCGACACCCCTTTGTTCGGGGGGAAGTGTTGAAAATTATAAATGGTAGACCACCATATTATATAATCACGAATTACGTTCACTAATAAGTATATACTTCAACTTCATACAGTCAAGCTACAATACTCGAGTATTCTCACAGGTACGGGGGCTGCAGCATGTCACCAAGCACACACCTCCATATTTGTTGTTGTCGTTAGAGGCAGTGACAGCTTGTTCAGGTTCCTTGCACCGTGCTACAGTGCTGGACCCTCGGTCATCTGATCTGTCACCTGGGCCTATTCATCATAGTCCGACGCCAACTTCTACTACTGTCACAATTCTACTCGTGCTACAGCCTTGTTTCCTTTTCTACAGATGCTCGGTCACGGGGACTGCAGTACAACTCTATATGTTACACCATTCGCGCCATACAGATACATCATATCAAGCCAACTCCACTTGTGATATTCGCATCTTGCCATATTCGTCAGGAAGGTACACGTTCGACAGTGTCTACACATGCACTCTCGCGCCGCTGCTGTCGGAGATATGTGACTCCGTCTGAGTTTCAGGACTGAACTTGATCGTCGAACTCGGTTGTTTGAGTGTATCCTTGTCCCATGCCCTCCCCGAGACCAAGCGGAGGATCAGCATTTGTGGTGATATTGACTACAATTCATGTGCCAGATGAGCCATCGCCATTCAGCTCTAGATGTGACAAGTCTACATACCATCATTAAGAAGTACACACTAACGAACGCCACTGACGTTGGACTTCCCACACCGAACGCTATCAAGAAGGCGATGCCAGAGAGCGTATATGGGAGCACGGATTCGACGATGATTGTGACAACGGTAAAATGCAACGATGCATACTCGCGCCCGATATGTTCCTGGATCACCCTGGCGTGTTGCACCAGAGGGTAACATATCATACAGGTCAAGGTCGCGTTCAGGAACACAGAGACAACGTAATACGTGAGACCAATATCTGAGGCGATGCCTGTGAAGAAGTTGCCTCCGGGTGAACTGGTGGTCCAGTCAACAAAAAATCCTAAAGCTAGGTAGACATGGAATGAAATGTCTGCAAGGGAGCTATGTGAGATGATGCTCACCAAGGGTACCCAACCATAAGATGATGGGTAAAACGACGATGTAATAGCTGTCCCATATTATCCAACAACGATAGATCTAGAATCAGGCGGGTGAGCATATCACTATGGAGTGCTCGTGCAAGTGTTTACCATAAGGGCATCCGTCATGAGCTGCAGCACGATGACTGCCGTGGTCCCCCAATCCGCAAACCAAGCCGCTGCGTTTGCCTTCCAGAACGCATCAGGACCTCCTGGATAGCCAGCTTGTAGTAACCACATTTTTTCGCCGAATATGGCTTGGGTAGCCACCCACACAGTAATCGAAAACATCATCATGCTGCTGAAGAGCGCGTAAAATATATTAGATTTCTTGCGCGCTTCTCTACGGGTCAGGAGGATGATGGTCTTGAAGTATAGAAATAACTGAATGCCTGCGCAAGTGGATCAGTAAGTCTACATGCATCTCATGATATGCCAATAAACGAAACGCACCATATAAGATGTCCTGTATGTTAATGCCAATATAAATCGAATTTTGGAAGACAGATCCACTGGACCTATTTTCCGAAGATAATGCGGGCATGATCGTGTCAAGGGGAAAAATCACACGAAAAATCGAGAGGATCCATAGAGGTCGATTTTATATTACATGAAGTCGCTTTGGCTCTACGGGGGTATGGTCTGAAGTAGATCGCTCAGGCACGCTAGGGAGCTTTGGCGAAAGCGGTGAGATTACGAAAATATACGAGATCTTAGGGGTAGAGACTAACGTTTCCATGGGAAGACTTTATAACCTGATGGGTTTGGGGAAAACCAGAAAATATTTTGACGTCAGTCTTCCCGTGCAAGCTTCGGAGCAAGATGCACCAACTGAATCATCACCTACGTCGTCCTTCAACTCATTCCTTCCCCCTCTTGAAAAAATGATTGCGGACACAACACTATACAAGGATCCCATTGCTCGCGTGACCCCAAGTATGTGCCTGACGAGCTGTGAATAATGTGTGAGCGACTGGACAATTGTAAGGATTTGATAAAGACGCGGTGTTAACACAACTTTGTCTCTTAGCGTCTCCGCCAATAGGGAAGGCCCAGTTGGTAGCGAGTAAGATGTCACGGACTTGAACCCTGAGCACCAACTCAGGGCCCAGGACGGGTGATTGAATGTTGGCCAGGACGTCTTGGTTTCTGATACTGCCATTATCTTCCTCCACACAATGACCCCGACCGAACTCTGAAACTTAACTGGGTCCACAATTGTATGTGATTGATTAGCCTACTTTGAGGCCTCAGCGAGTACTAAAGATCACATGAAAGTGAAGCAAAAGGGTACGTCGACCGACGGAATGATCACCCTGTTGTGAATCACCTAACCCGGTGAGTCGTGAGGGGTTTAATTTAACTTCACCGAGACGCCATTGTGTAGGCTGTAGCAATATTCAAGAGAATACCCGCATCGGCTTTCCCTTGGCCAGGGATCATTTCCCCACGGAGTTTTCCCCGTAAATAGTGTCGCGCTGACTCATTCAGTGGCAAACCCACCGACATTCAAGAGTGGAACTTAATTGATCCGATATTCCCTGGCCAGGAAACCAGTCATTTCCATCCGAATCAGACTAGAGGGTATCGATGAGCTGAAAGAAGTCGCTAGACGTGCCGTAGGAGTCATGGTGGATACTGGAATATGGTTAATTCTTGAGGACAACGAAGAACTTACTCAACCATTGGCGATATTCTCACACCCGTGGGGTGTGGCGCTTGGACCCTGGCTACGAGAAGGTTAATGCAGGTAGAGACCCGGGCCATGCGCATAACCACATCAGTATGACGTCGTCGCTTGCCAATAACTCCATCAAAGTCTAGCACCACGGGTCCACGGTTGGAAAAAGTTACGGAGTGTTACACAAAGTCAGGTTTACTTACCGTCAAGATCTCGTCCTCACCCTTCATCACCCCTCATGTGAAAGGCTTCGATGTTCAGTCCATATGAAGACTATTTCCGACCAGGCGTGAGCGGGCAAAGTTACATCGGAATTAGCATGGGAACAGGAATACTCCTTATCCCCCTAAGAGGAAGAGGTGCTTGTTACCACTGCTGTACCAAGGTGATGGTAGCGGCAATGCGCAACGTTTATTTTTTTATCCAGCACATCGTATGATCCTGCGAGAGTAATGGTCTAACGAACCTTGTAATATGTAAGTACATAACTGGATTACCTGGACATGTTCTCGCATCCAGAATCTATTCATTTTCACTGATCCTTACCTCGCTGAATTGCTCAGACATTGCCTGTCCGGATGTATACCAGCTATATATACTGTAACTAGTACAGTGCTGTGATTTGTCCGATACGGCCCTGTCTTCCTTGACGACGCGGTGAGTTGACAGGTCGTCTGTATTGCTCTTGAATGACTCAGGCCTCAGATACATCGGCTGTCGTGTACTCACGTTGTCCCTACTAGTGGCTTGCTTCTCCGTCAGCTAACAGTCTTGTATCAGACTTGTGACGCACGCCACTCATTGCACTGTCTATCCGGTCTCGCCTCTCATCTATTTTGTATCCATCCCTATCGGTTTGGTGCTTCCGGCCATCCTCAATTCGTCCCTTTTGGTTTGAGCAATCACCGGATCCGAGCTGATGCATTCGACTCATCGCTATTGTCGTTCATATCACTTCTATTGTCTTTTTGGTGGCTCTAGCTAACGTCTGATACGTCCGGTTCGTCGTCCGGCTTGCTCTGTTCGACTCTAGCTCTCTCAGATAAGTACTCTCACATATATTTTAACGTGCTATGCAACTTCTCCGGACGATCGTTTGCGTCTTCATTACGTCCCAACATTTCCGATATATTTGTTACACGACTGGTAAGTACTCAACAGTCAATCACAAGCCTCTTGCGCTGGGGGGGTTCCCTTTGTTGTCGTGTAGGTTTTTTGGGGTAGTATGCGGCTCAAGTATGTAGCTTAGCGTGTCCCCTGGCCGTTCTTGGCGCTAATATCCTTTGTCTTGGCTCACGACTTCAGCACAACTATTGCAAGTTATAGCTGGCATAGTTCGTTGCGTTGTGGTATCTTGCCACGTCCCGTTCACTGTCTTTGGCACTTCCCGAAGTTTATATGCCTTTCGTCACTACTACACGATGTGATCGTGAGTGCGGCCCGCCAGTCCTTCCAGGTGCACCAACCCCTTATCTGGCAGTTCAATGGCAGTCAATGCGTCTCGTCACCGTTCCTACCCACCTAGTGAGGATATGTCGTTGGACATGCACTGATAATCTCATTCATCCCTTGGCTAATTCAGTCGGTTCCCTCGTTCCTTCTCCTCCTTGATTAGTGTTCTTCAGTACGTCTCTACTCTATCATGTCGTCCCCCCCCCCGGGTCATTATTCGTGCAGTCGCCAGATATGACCGTTTGACTAACTGGGTCCTCCCACTTGGCAACACCATTCAAAGGGTTGACAGCTGTCACGGGACTGGCATGCATGATGTCGTTCGGGTCATCTATGACACCTTGCGACTCATTCTCACTATCGATTGTTGTGATCTCAACCCCTCTCAAGTGATATGTTGACGCTCACTAGTGTGTAGGGGGTTGAAGTCAAGCCATATTCACAATGATTTCACAAGTAAAACCCCATACAAGTAGCACCGCAGGTAGAATGTCAAGCATCATAAGTTACAGTAAGTGGACCAACATTTTACAGTATCAAGACAATCTTGCTTTATACATCCCATAGTATCACCACCTAGAGGCAGCTTGGATAAAGACAGGAGTGACACTGCTCGATACACCATGACTTATTGTTCCCATCCCTAATCGGTGCCACTACCAGAAGATTTGAGGTTTGGACGAAACTGAGAGTGGGACATTTGCTGTCGTTCCGTTTGGAGGGAGAGTATTCTTGAAGATGTTCGAGTTCACGGCCGTCATCGTGCGGTAGCGAATGCAGTACACATCCGGGTACAAGTCACCTACACCTTGAATTTAGACACCACGGCATTATCCGTATCTGTCCGAACCTTCCACCAAGAATGAACTTTTGAGTTGTTCAAAATTGAGACATGTCAAACTAGATATGAACTTGGGTTGGTTGTCTTGCTTTATTGTCCAAACCAGCTCCAGGCTCGATATGACTGGGCACTGAGCCTGGGTCGACATGGGGTGCTGAGAGTGGATTGTCCTGCAAGTAAGCGTGCGACAAAAGAGGTGAACGTGTGACATGTCACACTGGTTACGTGCGTGTCACTGCCTCACCAAGCGTCCGCGCAGTCCCCAGTCAACCACCAGCCTTCTTCTCATACGGTAGGCCAAAAAATATATTGTTCCCCCTCTCCCTCCACGCTCACTTCGCTTCTTAAGCAGAATAGTCATGTGAGTCCTTTCGCACCTTCATGGAGACTCCGTCTAACAGCTTCCCATACCCTAGGTCGGAACCTTACGACCCATATGTCCCTCGCGGTGGCTCCTCCTCGAATCCCTCAGGATCTCAAGGGAATGCAAAAACTGCAGCCATCCAACAGCAAATCGATGATACCGTCGGAATCATGAGGGAAAACATCACCAAGGTTGCCGAGAGAGGCGAGCGGCTGGATTCATTGCAGGACAAGACCGGTTAGTCTCCCTGCCATTCCCATGCATTTAGAGCTACATACGCTCTACAACAGACAACCTGGCCGTCTCGGCACAGGGCTTTCGCCGTGGGGCAAACAGGGTACGCAAGGTGAGTCTTGTTGTCTCTCACATGATCCAGCGCTAACCGACCTTAGAATATGTGGTAAGTCTCTTGGTATTCTTGTTCCCGTACCCCTTCTCACTTCCGGTGACACTAGGTGGAAGGATATGAAGGTAGGCATGTGTTGTCTCGCAAGGCAGGCGTACTGACTCGGGTTCTAGATGCGTATCATTATCGGCCTTGCAGTGGCCGTCATCATCGTTATCATTGTTGTCAGCATCGTCAAAACGACACACAAATAGCCGTTGGGTCGTCCGTGTCTAGCTGTGTTTCTTCTCACACGTGCTACCTATTCTCGTTGTGTCGTATCTATGACGCCCCCCACCCTAATTTCCTTTTGGTTCCCTATGTCTAGTACTGCGATTCGTTGAACAGAATGCCGGATGAGTTTGGACTGTTGATACATAGCTTCCTTCCGTTGTTGTGTTAGTCGTGAATGTGATGACCTGTTCCCACGCTGTTGTGAGTTGACCTCAATCGTTGGTGACCCGCTTGTTTGCGACCCTCAACGAACCACTCAACTTTCTTGAATCCCTGTTTACTATTTTGTGGCTATCTTGCCCGTGCCTCTCCTTTATCGCTACGTTAGTATCCATTCTATATGCCAGCATGTCCACCCACGGCCATAGACATACCGCTTCCGTGTCACAAAATCACAAGGCCCAACTTGCTAATGCCTATAATGAACTGGGGAAGGAGCTCGCTTCCCAGAGGATGAGGGTAATAGGTAATTATACCCTTGGAAAAGTCATCGGAGAAGGCAAGTCTTTTTAATCCTGTGACAGGCTGCCACCGGCCTGATAAGATACACAACAGGTGCCTACGGAAAAGTGCGCATGGGCACTCACCGTCTCACATCAACCCGCGTTGCCATCAAGCAGATCCCTAAGGCAATGTCTGCCTCACTCACTCGTGAGATACATCACCACCGCCAGCTTCACCACCCACACGTTACACAAATGTACGAAGTCATTGCTACAGAATCACACATATGGATCGTGACAGAACTTTGTTCTGGAGGGGAACTTTTTGACTATCTCGCTGAAAAGGGCCGTCTGTCCGAGGACGAAACAAAAATACTTTTTGGTCAGTTGTGTCTCGCTGTTGCCTACTTGCATGACAAGGGCATCGTCCATCGCGATCTCAAGTTGGAAAACGTGTTGTTGGATGAACGATGTCGCGTCAAACTTGGTGATTTTGGATTCACGCGTGAATCCGAGAAGGGAGTATATATGGAGACCTTTTGTGGTACCACGGGATACGCCGCTCCAGAGGTGCTACAGGGTAAGAGATACCTTGGTCCAGGTGAGTGATACATCAGCTTTCTTGTGCGATTTACTTATATGACACAACAGAGGTTGACATTTGGTCCATGGGAGTGATCCTTTATTGCCTTTTGACAGGCACCCTACCGTTTGATGACGACAATGAAGCTATAATGAAGGAAAAGGTTATCGCAGGGGAATTTGAAGATCCCGAGTGGCTAACTAGAGGTTTGACATTTCTCTTGCTGTGTCGAATTGCTGATTTTTACTGTTTCCTGTAGACGCTCGTAACCTGCTTCGGGACATTTTACAGACTGACCCATCGAAACGCTTGACAATCCCTCAAATTCTGGCATCCCCTTGGTTTGCTTCACGTATTCCTTCCGTATCTAATGCTCCGGATCCCGAAGACGACGTTCCTGCGTCACCGTCACCTGTTCGCGCTGTTTTGCCATTGAACTTAAAGTCCACTGAAAAAGAGGCAAGAACACAGGATATGGAACAAGTTTTATCATCGGCGACTTCAGCTACTTCCGAAATGACCTTCCTCTCTGCCTCCTCCGAACTTTTACTGTCTGCACCCACAACTCCCGATAACAATACTTCCGATGTGTTTCGGGATTCATCAAAGCCTGTTACTGTCCGCGTTCATTCTAGCTCAAGCCAAAGAACGATCACGAAAAGTGATCGAGGGCCCAAAGACACAGCTATGCGACATCCCGAAACTGTAATCGAAGAGGAAAGGAGTAAAGATGACGCGAAGGAGATGACGCCATCTGCTACCACCTCGAACCCTACTCGGATTCCACCACATCCGACTCGTACACCTGCTCGCACGAAACGTCGTTCTGTATCGTCGACGCTTTCCGATGGCAATGGCTCACCCTCACGTGAGAAACCTTTTGCACCCCCTCCTCTACAGGACTTTGCGTTCCTTCTCAACACACCAGCTCCGATAATCTTTTCGACACCTGCTGAACGCGAATTACTGAACACTCTGAGTGTGATGGGCTTTGACACCGCTCAGATTGTACACTCGGTTATCTCGGATGCCTGCGACTCGGCAGGAGCGCTCTGGTGGATGTTGATACGTAAACATGAGAGACGGATTCTGGACGAGGTTCGAACTGCTTCTCCAGACCCTGCTATTGAACAAGTTGAAGAAAATTCAGGGTCCAAGTGGCGGAAGGAGAAGGAAAGCGCGCGACCTTCCAGTTCTCGTAAGAAAAACAAACATAGCATCGCAGTGCAAACCGGTGAACCTTCCTCGTCTGCCACTCCATCGTTTGCCCTTGTACCGCCTACTCCAACGGTTGCCTCAGCTGCACGTCCGATGACACCTCCTCGTGCAAAGTCGCCATTTCTGTCCCCTTCGCCAACTACGAACGAGTCTTCTGTGCGTTCTAACCCGTCTACCCCGAGTGGGAGTTCTAAGGGGACGGAGGGCAAAGATAAGGACTTACTCAAGCTGAAGAGGGAAAACAAAGTTCGTTCGGGAAGCGTCAGCATCATGCAACGAGCAACGACGGCCCTCGAAGCGGCCGGTCTTGTTCGCAAGAAGTCAACAGAAGCGGTGAAGGACCAGCGCGAAGGTCAACGAGAGAAAGACAAGCCGCGAGAGAATGAAAAGACTCAAACTGGGGATGATCCCCGTAGTTCGCATGGCAGTGGCAGCTCTTCTAAGCTGACTAAATCGCCACCAGTGAGGGCGAAAGATGCGTCCACCGCATCTTGCTCGCCTGCTCCAGATCTACCTACTACACCTGGGTCGCCATGGGTATTGGCAGGTGGGCGGACGTCACCGCCCAACAAATCTTCACCAACCCCCGCAAATTCCCCAGGTGATACGTTAACTTCGCTTCCGAGCTACAACGAGAATGGAAGAAGAGTTGTCGTTCCCAGCAGGAATCGCGCGAGCTTACTGTCTGCGTTCCGCCTCTGGTTCCAGGAGGACAAGAAAGGGAAGCGGAAAGAGACTGTGCAGCCGCTACCACAGGGTAGTGCCCGTGGGCTACATTATTCCCGATCCATGGTCGCTCCACCACCTTCGTCCATGTCACCTTCTAGTAAGAATATTGTCAAACGGCGCGCAAGTGGAAGCGGGCGGGGTCGCCGTGTCAAACGTCATTCTGCTTCCTCTCGTCGATCTAGTAGCGTCAATTCCCACAGGTCATCTGGCAATTCTGCTCAGGTCTTCACAATTGAGCCATCACATACCCTCGATCAGATCCCTTCCGTTCAATCATTTGGCGCGGAGACGCCCAACTCTGAGAGAGGCGATTATTCTTCACGGCCATCATCGGTACACAGTTTTACTCCTAGTGGTGTTCCTCGACATCGCAAATCTCCATCCGCGGGATCGAATGGGTCAGCGTACTATCGCACCTCGTCACCGTTGCCCAGATACAACCATCGCAGACCAGGTTCTTCCTCCTCTACGCGCGTGGTACGGCACATCCAGAGTACACCTAGCAGTTCTCGCGCTGCGCACCACCGCTCAAACTCAGCCACTTCCTCTGTGCACTCGCTGACGTCTTCGCGACCTACATCATTCTATGAAGCATCGGAAGGAGAGGCGACACGAACAGGTTCACCTTTCAAGGGGTATCCTTCCCGACGGTCATTTGACGATAACACACCTAGACGCGGTGCAGGCATGTTTATCGCTCAGAAGCGTCTCACACCATTTACGAGCCCGCATCATTCTGGTTCATTAGGGCGCATATCGTGGAAGAAGAGCTGGGGACATGAGCCTCCCGGCTGGCAAAGCCGGAGCACTCATCTTCCTGTCGAAGTACTGGTTATCTCGCCGGTGCCGGATATCAGGGACGTGTTCAGTGGGGGGCGACAAAGCTTAAGTATGGGAGATGAGAGCGACTGGGTGGACGAGGATGAGGATGTCCCCGAGTTTGCGGGGGGATTGGGACAGATGCCAGGGAGTACAGCAAGCTCAAGTACGAGTTCGTCATATTTGGCACTAGAATCGCCAATCCCGCTGGCGGTGTCGCCACCGCCGAGGAATCACGGTGTGCACACTCGAGTAGGCAAGGCTCGTGCGAGCTCTGGAAGTGGCGTTGTGGGGAGGCAAAGAGGAGGTCATTCTCCAGCTGGGAGGTCCTCGCCTGCTCCTGGACAGGGAGAAAAGAAATTTGAAGCGCCGGAAGCAAGAGGTGGACGATGGCAGCTACCAGGGGCGCGTGGTTCTGCCTTCAAGCATGCGATCCAAGAAGAAGATGAAGAAGAGTAAGGGGTTACAGTATACTTTGTTGGTTTATCT
>JBBPJS010001292.1:0-11415 GCA_038088835.1 Singerocomus rubriflavus
TCATGTGATCCACAGGTCACGTGATCATGCTCATTGCTAACACAGAGTACAATGAGAGAAGTCTTGCATGCACTTGCTAACACAAAGTACAAGGCATGGTTGAGGCATGGTTGTGATGTCATAACAGGGGGAAGTGTTATGAACTTTGTGTTGAACTTGTATGATTTTCTCTTTTCTTCTTATCTTATCTTATCTTCTAGCATCACATGACTAGGTCACATGACTTGTCACCTGATTGATTACATGATCAGTCTAGACCTATGATGTCATCAATGATGTCATGCCTGCAGGCAACCTTGTATTGAGGTCCAGGCTCTTATCTTTTCATTTCTGTCTCATAAAAGACTTCTTTTCATTTCCACTTGCTTCTCTTCCATTTTTTTAATCTCCATCGCTTCTCTTCCATTTGATGGCTATGAGGTGTGCTTCCTTTTCACACCTTATCTATGACATCACTTGATCTGTGCATCATTCCTGTACATATATAAAGGGACTGTCTTTGGCTGTCATCCCTTAGCCTAATTTACTTGATCAATCATCCTTCTTAGGAAGTGAGGTCTTAAGGGTTACTCTCCTCTATCCTTTACTCTTTATTGTACTATCAAATCATCATCTAATGTTCCAAAGGACCACTCAAGAGAACAATCATCAGTATAGTTCTAGTTCCATATCAGGTACTGACATGAACCCAGACCATCAGCCAACCACTACTCAGGCCCTGACTGCAAAGCAGAAAGCTGAAAATGCTAAGTGGTTGAAAAACAAGTGAATGGCAAAGCACTTACTGACCCAGTGCATCCCAGACTCAACTGTGCTGCACATCCAGAGACAGATAATGGTTGCTGCCAAGTGGACTGAGATCATCAAAGAATACACAGAGAAGGGTGCATACACACAGACTGATCTCCATATGCAATTCTTGGATTCTAAACTTGCCAGGAGTGGAGACATCCACCAGTTCTTAGATGGGCTGTGAATAAAGTGAGAAGAATTAGCTGCTGTTGGTGTTATGATTGACAAAAAAGACTACCAATCTACCATTGTAAAATCTCTCCCCAACTCTCTTGCAAATTTCATGTTGAGTCAGCTCACTGCCACCTGACTATATAGTTTGTCGAAAACCTTGGACCCAGAAATCCTGATTGCAATAATTGCCAAGGAAGCTAATTATCAGAGGATGAAGTACTCACCTCAAGCTAACTGAGATCAAGATTGTGATAAGGCAATGGCTGTTGAATTGTCAGAGAGGATGAATGGATAAGGCCAGGGTCACCAAGGCAATGGAAACCATCAAAGACACTTGAAGCACAACCCACCAAAGTGTTGAGAGTGTGGCTCTACAGAACATCTGGCAGCATGGCACAATAAGAAAGAAAGTGGAGAAAAGAAACCTATCTCCAAAGTGAATGTTGCAAACTTTGCTGATATTGACTCAGACTCAGAAGATGGTGTATTTGGAGTCATGGAGGAGTTGAGTGACAATGAGTCCATTCTGGGCCTGTTGCCAATGGAATCTGACAATGAAGACAAAGGAGAGGGCAATGACTGGTTTTTGGTGACTGATGAAGACATGCTTGAAGATGTCTGGGATCTTCAGGAGTCCCAAGAGGCAATGGAAGTCATGGACAAGGTTGCCACAGATTTTGACAAAAGTACTGAAGAACCAGAGAACATTGCTATGAAGGCCCATAATGGGCAAAGTGAATCAAGTCAAGTTGAACTCTTTGATTCAGAAACAATATGCCATATCTCCCTGTACTGAGAACACTTTGAGAACCTTGTCAATATCTCTTATAAGTTGTTCACAGCTGCTAATTGTCAGAAGTTTGTGAAAGAAAAGGGACTGAATCTGAAAGTGAGCACACAACTAGCAAGAACAGGCTCAGTCATATGCAGTACAACAGACTAATATATTCACCTAGCAAGAACAGGCTATATATGAGTTAGATCTGTAGCTAATGAAGTATGTGATAAATAGCTCACCTCAGTTATGTGCAGTACAACAGATTGAGGTGCTCAAGGACAAAAGTATACAACTTAAATACTGTGAAGTACAGTTGTATAGAAAAGGGGTAAAGGATCATATCAATGATCTATACTGTCAATCAGCACAGAAAAAGAAGAATAGATAGATACATGATATAATGGTCATGATTTGTCAATACAGTCTACATATATGTTGCAGAACTAAAGAGTTCTGTCTACTCTGCCAACCAAACCCAACAACCTGGCAGATGACCAGGGAATGATATGATGAATCTGTATGAGATAATGATCCAGATAAGATGAGTGCTGGGACAGCAGAAAGGGGGGAATGGATGAAGGAGAGGACTAAGTTGGGACGTCTTCATAGATGATCTCCAGGACTACTCTTGCAAGTCCTTGCTAACCATGGTACTCTTGCAACCAGGTTCTGTCTTTCTCCTAACACTATAACCTAATGTATGTAGTGTAATCATGTTCAGCTCTTGGGGCAAGGGTTCTGAGCCTTGGGTAATTGCATGACTGTTCTCCAGGTTGTCATCCTTAAAAGTGAAGGTGGTGCCACCATAGATACAGGAGTATGTTTGATAACCTCCATGTATGTTTCAATGAGAGACATGGTGCTACTCATGGCTTAAATATCTGTAAATGATAATCCTATATGATAAGATCCACATGGCAACAGTAGCCTCTTGGGATCACAGGTATAACATTAGTACTCAGAATGATGAGGAGTACATCATGTGATCTTTAGTAGTTTCTGGTATGATAGTTCTTCCAATGAATGTCTTCTGTTCTTCTTGGTACTGGGTTTTGTATGTTGACAGGGAATGAGCTTGCTAGCTGGCCATAGATTCAGCAATATGGTGGTGCTAGGTTCTGATATGAAGGTATGATGGAGGAGAGGGATAAAGGTTAGCTTTATCTCCAGATGTGCCTCATTCCTAGGGATCCAATGAAGAACTGGTAGGCAAATAGCTGTCCTTTACTTAGTTTTAACTTCACTAGGCCACCTAATGAAAGGCAGGGTAGGAGAGGTAACAAGTGGATTAGGCTGGGGGAACAGCCTGTATTCATAACCCCACTATTTATATGTTACAAGATGGTGCACAGATCAAGCTGTGACTAGGAACTAGGGTATAATGGGATTAATGCTAGTGGATGATAAGGTAAAGGGTGTAGTCCATGAGTAAAATGTTAGGCATTCATATGGTGGAGAAATGGAAGAGCAGATATGAATGCAGGAAGTAAAGTAGAATGGAAGATCGATCATCAAGATGTGAACAATTAGGAAGGGGGATCATGGCAGAGATCCATCTAGGATCTTGCAGGGTTCATGATTGAGATGCAATCTCAATATGTGATCATATCAATTGAAGGGAATGATGGAAATGAAGGAAGAGGGATTGAGATCAGAATGGAAGATGTGATCAGTGTGATGTCATGAAGAAAGTGAAGAGGTGAATCATAGAATGTGATCATTGTGAAGGGTGAAGGCATGATGATGTGAAAGGATGGATGAAGTCACATGATTAGGGATTGGTCATAAGATAGTACTTGTGCATGCAAGCAAGCAGTTATTGTACCAAGTATCATACACAATTTGTAACAATGTATATGAATGATTGTGGCTTGTCAGTCATGTGCACACCAGTTATGGATTGATCAGATCATAGGCTGGGCAGACAGCATCTCAGTGAGGCACACCTGGGTTGCTACTGAATTGAGAGACAGTAGCCACTGTGTACAAAATATCAGGGCATGTGCCAAGTGCTGCATACATAAGTGAGCTAACAGCCTTCCAATATGGGATATGCTGCATAGCCACATACTTGGCACCAATGGCAGGGGATTGAGTGTTGGTGAGCTTGATACTTGGCTCCATTGGTATGGATACAGGCTTGAGCTCATCAAATCCAAAACAACAGATGATAGATTCGAGATACAATTGTTGAGAGAGTGCAATGGTTTGATCATCATGATTGTGGGTGACTTGGATACCAAGCAGCCAATACAATTCACTGAGATCTGTAATTTTAACATGTCTGTAAAGTTGCTTCTTGAATTCAACAATGAGTGTGATAGTGGTGGTAGCTATGATGCAATCATCTGTGTGCATGACAATGATAATCAGTGCTCCTTTAGGTCGTTTGACAAAAACTGCCTGGTCAACTTTGCATTGTTTGAAGCCTAAGTGCTTCACCAAAATCTCTACTAGCTTCTGGTACCATTGTTGACCACTTTGTTTCAGCCCATATAACATTTTGCATAATTGATATACATGGTGTGGGTGTTTCAGATCAGCATATCTGGGTGGCTGGCACATATAGATATGTTCATTATCTTGCAACTTGCCATTAAGATATGCCCCTTTGATATTGATCTGGTGGAGTTCAAGATTGAGGCAGGCAGCAAGTGTGAATACCATTCAAATAGAGGTGAGTTTGGCTATGGGGGCATAGGTATTGAAATAGTTGACACCAGGTACCTGTGAAAAACCTTGGGCAACAAGATGTGCTTTATACTGGACAACATTTCCAGCTATGTTTTTTTTTGCATGGAAAACCCATCTCAAGCCTACTATATTCACACTGGCTGGTGAATTGATGAGATCACAAGTGCCAGCCTTATATAGTGTAGCAAGCTCCTCTTGTATACCTTGCTTCCACTGCAGCCAGTCTGGTTGTTGCTTGGCTTCAGCTAATAAGGTGGGTTTCAAAGCTTTAGCCTTGGCAATAATCTTGCTTAGCTCCAATGCCAATTCAATGTCATTATCATAATCAGCCATAGCAAGCATCTGATCTGCAGAGCCCTCCCCCTTAAAGGTGGTAGGCCTGCTGTCTGGTTCAGAGGCATTAGAAACTGGGTTAGGGAGCTGAGTACCTTCAGTTGGAGTTATGTCTGCAGCCTTTCCACTAATAATATCTAGTACACATTGACTGGGCTGGCAGATTCATTTGGGATGAGTCTGGATAATGGGGCTTGAAATGGAAATATTTGACATTAGTGTTAGCAAGGGGTGTGCAGCAGGTGGTAAGGGTGACACTGGCATCAGTTGAGTGGTGGTGCATGGCTCAGGGGTTTGTAGGTATGCATGAGTGACATCACTTGAGTGCATTGATTCTTTCCCCCCCTTGATGTCACACTGTATTGGCTTCCAGTACATGTTTCATTCCACAGTGATGATGCACTTTGTCAGCCAATAAACTCAGTGAGAATTCTCTGTCTATTCATCAAATCCCATCCATTTAACCTTCTCAACATGCCAGCTCAACTTGTCACCCTTCTCAGTATGCACATAAGTGTTTCTTTTCCACTTCCAGACCTGATTCAGATCTGATGTGCACCTGAATGCAATTTCATAGGGTGTTTTACCATCCAGGACTTTGGTAGGCATCCAATTCTTCAACCAAATAACATGCCATGCTGCCTCTCCCTACAGAAACTTAGGTAACCTGCTCACATGGAGCAGTGCATGCACCCATTCAAGTATTGTCTAATTGAGTCATTCTGCAACTCCATTGTGTTGCAGGGTATTGTGTGCAGTGAGACACTGCACAGTTCCTTTGCACTGCAAGTAGGTGATGAACTCCCTGCCTTGGTATTCTCCACCCTGATTTGAGTGGAGCATCCAAATCTTGGCTGGAAGTTGCCAATCAGGCCAAGCCTCAAACTTCTGGTAAGAGTCAAATGTTTCACTTTTCTGACAGATCATGTACATGTAAGTGAGCCATGAGTGATCATCTGTAAATGTGATGTAGTATTGTTTTCCCCCTAGAGTTGGGAGTGGTGCAGGTCCTCAGACATTTGTCCAAATGAGTGCACCAACCTCTGTTGCATGCTGCCCTCCACATTCTTTAGCAATAGGCTTTCAAGTCACCTTGGCATATACACAAGACTTACAGAAACTGAAGGTGTCATTATCTTTTATTTCATCTAACTTTAATCCACTGACTAGCCCATTCTGGCCAAGTTGACAAGCAACCAACAGCACAATATGGCCAAATCAATGATGGAGCTCCATAACAGTGACAGCCTCACTGGCTGCACTTGCTGTTTTGTGCTCATGTATGATATGATACAGCCCTTTTGAAGTGTGTGGTATCCTTCCAATTGTTGCTCCATCTAATCCACAGATAATGCAGAAACCTTCAGCAAACATCATTGAGAGCCCAAGCTCATCAAGGCGACCAATTGATATCAGTATGTACCCCACTTCTGGTGAGTACAAGACTTCAGTGAGTTGCAGCTATGATGTTTCATACCCATTTGATACCTCAACAATTATATCATCAACTTCTGTTACAACAAACTTTTGATGATTTGTAGCTGTGAAGTATTTGTCCTGAATGTCAATGAGGTTTTCAAAACATTTGCAACATGGAGAGATATGGTGCATTGTCCCTAAATTGTAGAGCTCAATCTGGCATGATTCACCTTGCACATTGCTTGCCTTCATGGCAACATTTTCTGATTCATCAGCAGAGTTAGCAAAATCAATGAATATCTTGTCCATGACTTCCATTACTGCTCAAGACTCCTCAAAGTCCCAGACATCATTGAACATGTCTTCATTGGTAACTGAGAACCAGTCATCTTCATTTTTCTCATCTTTGTCATTTAACTCCATTGACAGTAATCTCAGAATTGATTTATCATCACTCAACTCATCCAACATTCTGAAAACTTCATTTTCAGAGTTAAAGTCAATGTTTGCAGAGTTTGCAACATCTGCCTTGATAGTAAGCTTCTTCTCTCCACCATCTTTCTTATTGTGCCAGGATGCCGGGTGTTCTGTGGATTCACACTTCCAACACTTTCATGGGTTACTTCTTGAGTTCCCTCAGTGGTTGAAGTTCCCTTGGTGATTGCCATTTCCCTGCTGACCTTTGCCTTATCCATTCATCCTATTTAACAATTCGATAACCATTGCCTCATCACAATCTCATTCTTAGTCAGCACATGGGGGGTATTTTGCCTTTTGGTGATCTGCTTCCTCAATGATTATAGCAATCAGAGTATCTGGATCCAAGGTCTTTGTTGAGCTATTGTTATGAACTTTGTATGAACCTTGCACTATGACTGCACACTTGTGTTGCATGAGTGCTATGATTACTCAATCCCTAATCACATGACCTTTTCATCCCTTCACATCAATCATGCCCTAACCCTTCACATGTATCACATCTTATCACCTCTTCACATTCTTTATGACAACACTCCAATCATCTTTCATTCCTGATCACCTCCCCTTCTTCATTTCTATCATTCCCTTTGATCAGTACAATCTTCTATCAAGATAACATCTTGATCATGACCCTGCAAGATTCTAGATGGATCTCTGCCATGATCTCCATTCCTGATCATCACATCTTGTGATTGATCATCCCCTTTACTCTAATCCCTGCATGTTCATCTCTGCTCTTTCATTCTGATAGATGAAATGCCTAATGTTTCCCTCATGGACTCTTCCCTTCTATCTTAGTAGCCAATAGCACTAATACCATATATCCTAGAACCTAGTGTACAGCTTGGTCTGTGCACTCTCCTGTAATGTATATAAGGGGTTATGAGTACCAGCTGTTCTCCCAGCCTAATCCACTTGTTACCTCCTCTCCTACTCTGCCCTTACAAGGTGGCCTAGTGATGAGTGCAAGTAAAGGACAGTTATTTGCCTACTGGTCCTTCATTGGATCCCTAGGAGTGAGACACATCTGAAGATAAAGCCACTTCTCCCCTTTCCTCTCATTATTTCATTATATCATTCTGACAACACCATATCACCAATGTCTGGCCAGTCAGCAAGCTTGTTCAAGCACTAGTACAGAACCCAGTATCTAGAAGAATGGAAGACATTCATTGAAAGTACCAAACCCTTTACCAATCAAAGACCACATGACAGAAACTATCATCATAATGTTCCTTAATGTTATACCTGTGACTCATAGAAGCTACCATTGCTGCTGAGTCTTATCATATGCAGATACAGATACATTAACTTAAGCCATGGATGATATTGCATCTCCATTGAAACACTGTTGGGGTTATCATATATACCCACAGTTTACAGTGACACTGACTTCATTCTCAAAGATGGCAACCTGGAAACAGCCATGTGATTACCCAAGGCTCAGAACCCTCACCCCAAGAGCTGAACATGATTATGCTAGCATTGTTAGGATCCTAGTATTAGAAGGAAGCTGGAACCACAGTGCAATAGTCTGTTGGTTATAAAGGACTTGCAAGAGTAGTTCTGAAGTTCACATATAGAAGTCCCCCCAATGCACTGCCCTTTCCTCATTTCCAAATCCTCTTGCTGTTCTAGCACCATTCCTCTTATCCAACATCTATGGTTCAATCCCCATAACATTCATCTGGTCATCTGCTGGGTTGGTTGGGTTGTTTGGCAAAGTAGTGTATCTCTTCAGATTTGCAACAGCTGTATAGTTGAGCAGCAGTGAGTTGGTTTGATGTGAAGTTTGCAAGAGAGTTAGGGAGTGATTTTATAATGGTCAAACAATAATCTTTCTTGTTGATGGTAACACTGACAGCAGCTAACTCTTTTCATTTCATTCTTAGCCCATTCAAGAACTGGCAGACATCTCCATCCTTTTGAAGTTTGGACTCTAGAAATTGCATATGCAGGTCTGTCTGTGTGTACATGCCCTTTTTAGTGTACTCTTTGACTATCTCATTCCATATTCCAGCTACAGTCATCTGCTTTTGGATGCATAAAGCAGTTGAATCTGGAATATGTTAAGTAAGTAGATGCATTGCCATGCCTTTGTCTTTTAACCACTTGTTGATTTCAGCCTGCTGTGTCATTGTAACAGGGGAAGCATAGGCAGGACATGTGATGGTGCCATCAAAATGGCCCTATAGTACCTTGGCTCTGATGGCAATGTGGAAACGTAGTTTGAAGATCACCCAGTTCGTTCCATTCACTTCAAGCTTTGAGACATTGCTTGGAAGGGTATCAGTGGTAATGGGGATGGAGGACATGGCAGTGGTAACAAGATATGGCTTTGATCAATAGCATGAGAGTGCAGGGCTTATAATCTGAAAGAAAAGAGACTGGATCTGAAAGTGAGCACATGACTAACAAGAACAGGCTCAGTTATGTGCAGTACAATGGACTAATATATTCATCTAGCAAGAACAGGCTATATATGAATTAGACCTGTAGCTAATAAAGTATGTGATAAATAGCTCATCTCAGTTGTGTGCAGTACAACAGACTGAGGTGCTTGAGGACAAAAGTATATGACTTAAATACTGTGAAGTACAGTTGTATAGAAAAGGGGTAAAGGATCATATCAATGATCTATACTGTCAATCAACACAGAAAAAGAAGAATAGATAGATATGTGATATAACAGTTATGATCTGTTGATACAGTCTACATGTATATGAATGATTGTGGCTTGTCAGTCATGTGCACACCAGTTATGAATTGATTGAATCACAGGCTGGGCTGTGCATGTGCTTGCTATTCTGACAGTTTGTCACAACTGGTGTCAGCAACATAATCATTGAAGTATCAAATGGGTATGAAGTCTCAAAATTGCGACTTACTGAAGTGCTGTACTCACCAGAGGTTAGGTACACACTTGTATCCATTGGCCATCTTGATAAGCTTGGG
The DNA here is from genome assembly GCA_038088835.1 of Singerocomus rubriflavus. NCBI lineage: Eukaryota > Fungi > Basidiomycota > Agaricomycetes > Boletales > Boletaceae > Singerocomus > Singerocomus rubriflavus. The sequence continues at coordinate 9,626 of JBBPJS010001292.1, forward strand.
TTTTCAATGACTTTCACCAAAGATTTCTGCACCATCCAGAGGTTGGATGGTGAAATGATCAGAAGAATCCTGCATATCTCAAAAGGACTGTATCATGTTGTATATGAACACAAGGCAGCCAATATAGCTAGCAAGGCTATAACCATCTTGAAACTCCATCATCATTTTGGTCACATCACATCTGCAGTTGCTTGTTCTCTTGTCAAAAATGGGCTTATAAGTAGATTGAAGATCAAGAAACCAAAGAATGACACTACCTTTGACTTCTGCAAGTTCTTTATCTATGAAAAGGCAACCAGAAAGCTAATTTCTAAGGGGCATGAGGGGGAGCATGCTACAGAGGTTGGCATGCTCATTTGGTCTAATGTCTGGGAGCCTGCACCAGTGGCCACATTGGGTGACAAACAATACTATGTTACCTTCATGGATAACCACTTGTGACTCACCCATATGTATGCAATTTGCTGAAAGAGTGAAACCTTCCATTCTTACCAGAAGTTTGAGGCATGGCTCAACTGACAGCTTGCAGTGAAGATTTGCATGCTGCACTCAGATTGGGGTGGGGAGTACCAAGGAAAGGAGTTTGTGACTTATCTGCAGTGTCAGGGAACTGTGCAATGATTTACTGCATATAACACCTCTCAGCACAATGGCATCGCCAAGCAACTGAATCAGACCATACTCAAATAAGTTTGAGTTTTGCTCCATGCAAGTGGGCTGCTGAAGTTCCTATGGGGAGAGGTGGTGCAACATGTCATATGGTTAAAGAATCAGACACCTACCAAGGTACTAGATGGGCAAACCCCCATAAGGTCACTTTCAGGCAAAAACCTGACCTAAATCGAGTCCATGAGTGGGGAAGTGAGGTGTATGTATGCACTGAGAGAGGGGATAAATTTAGTTGGTGTGCTGAGAAGGTCAGGTGGATGGAAGTCAATGAATAGATGGAGAACAGTCACTGAGTATATTGGCCAACAAAATGTACTGTCACTGTCAAGCAAAACATATATTGAAAGCTATCACAGCATGACATTGAGGGGGAGAAAGAAGCAACTTACCCAAGTGATGTTATACAAGCATACATATACAACCCTAAGCCTAAAATCACTTATTCATCACCAGCACCACAAATCATGATCACTGCACCATCCTTACCAATGCCACATGCCTCTATGTCAAGCTCCACCAGCCAATCTCATCCTAAATGAGCCTGTCAGCCCAGTGATACACAACCTAGCAAAAGACTATACTTCTTGAGCAAGAACAACTTGATGAGGCTTCACAGATATCATGCAGGGTTTTGCCACACAGTCCACACAGATAGGCACACAGAGATAGGGGAGATATGATGATGAAGTAGTATCCTTAAGGTCTCAACCTAGCTAGAAGGCAAATGACCAAGTGGATTAGACTGAGGGGGATCAGTCAAATACACCCTGTATTTATACTACAAAGATGTATGCACAGACCAGGTGACATTATAGATAAGCCAATAGCAAAAATAGAAAGAAAAAGCAGAGATTAAATCCTCAATGCAAGCATGAGGCATTAGAATGGAAGAGAAGGAAAGAAGCAATGGAAATGAAAAGAGAGCTTCTTTCATAAAACAGAAATTAAAGAGGCTATGCCCATGAGGCAGCCTGCAGGCATGATATCATCAGTCTGGACCTGATCATGTGATCAGTCATGTGACCTGTGACCTGACCTAGTCATGTGATGAAGATTAGATAAGATGAAGAGATAAAAGATAAGATAAGAAAAGAGAAAATTGTACAAGTCCAAGCCAAAAT
>JBBPJS010001293.1:0-11412 GCA_038088835.1 Singerocomus rubriflavus
TTTAAGCTGACAGTTGTCGCACTCACAAAATGTTGATCATGTCAAGCTCCAAAGCGATTGCTTCCTTCATCGGGTCTCTGGGAATAGCACCTATTTCTGCCATATGTGCATGTTGCAGGATCTTTTGAGTACTTGGGTAGGGGTTAGACATAGATGTGTGATGTATCACGGTTCGGTAAACACTCACTCATAAAGAACGAATCCTCCAAACACGGCTAAACCACCATAAAGAGAGATCGACTCGGCAATAGCCAGCCCGCGCATACCAAGCGGAAGGGCCATGGGGGCCAATGAAGAGAGGGCTACGACGGTCACACCGGCGAGAAGTGGTCCGCCCATGTACAAATATTTGTCGTTCCTGCTCGATGTGTGGGTGCGACGTCAAGAGATCAACACGCATACATACCTTGCAGTTGCACCGACATAAGACAGGGAACCAACGACTCCGCACGTATACAGCGCAGCACGAGACAAAATAGCAGGACTAAGGAAAAACAAAGGGCTGAGTGTTGCTGCCTGACACGCGTTGAATCCCTACAAAGAGTCAGCCAATACATATTATTAGAGATGCTGGTGACTTGCAAGCCAGAAAAGGTGCTTCTGCACGGTTCTTTCCGGAGGAGTATAATAGACTCCCATCATGGAGCCAATACTCCCGACAAGACTCACACCGAGAACAATCCCTATGAAGGCACGGTTACGCCAGACTGTTGGAAGGAGCCGGAACCGAGCACACATACATGGATTCGCTGACATGATTCTGAAAGCAACCCCAGACCTGAACATACTTCGAGCGGCCAGTGCTGTAAGAATGAGGCCACCCCCAGTGTACTTGAAGCTATCGTGCAGATAGGACTGTTCGGTAGTAGTCAACGAGTCACGAGTGTCTCTGTTCAAGAAGGCTTCTGCAACGACGACGGTGCCTGCCACAGCAGCCTACACACTAGAGTCAATGGCTGGATGTGCATGCAATTGTTACGCACGGCTGTGATCGCAAATTTCTTCCAGGCATCTTGTGAAGAGGCCCGTGTAATGGTGTGCGCATCTGTGACGATAGTGCGAGAGGAGAGCGCGTACGGATGGAGCAGGGAGAGTGTAGTAGGGTGTCTCTGGACACTCTTGGGGGTGCCCACACGTGCGGCGGTGTTGGTAGTGAGTGGCCGGGCTGGTGAACGGACGAGGGCGTGGAGTGCGCCGCGGGGCAGGGCAGGCTTCAGCGCACAGGAGAGTCGCAAGGACAACATGGTAGAGAGAGAGAGAGGGACAATAATTAGTCAGCATTGCCGAGTCGTCGACGTCATCACAGTACATTGACTAAAAATAAATAAATAAATAATGATATGAACGCGTCGCTATGACGGCTGGGCCAACTTGGCCGGCTCGACAACACCGACCATCTTGTGCTCCATAGCGAGTGCAATCAGACTCTTGTCTCCCCATCTCTTCCAGTCGATTTCAAAGATCCCCGTCTTCTCTTCGCATGACCAAGACCAAGACCTCTCTCGCGTCTCCACCAATAGTCAGTCTGTCGTTTGCTCCAGAGGTTCTTCTCTACTTACCTTGACATCATACATGTTGAAAGTGCCATCCCCACCACCACTCGCCAGCACACTGCCGTCTGGGCTGAATGACAGCGCAAACACATACTTGGTGTGATCCGCGAAGACTTTTAAACAGTCACCTGTCACCGAATCCCACAACCGGGCTGTGAAATCAAACGATGCCCTGCCGTACAATAAGATCGTACACACTCCATCCAGTTCAACTGGCTTACGTTGCCACTAGTTCGTGCTCCCCTGCCGGCGTATTCGGACACCACTTGACGGAGGTCAGACACCGTTTGTGACCCTTCAGAACAACGTGAATGGATGTCGACTTTTCCGAATGCGGATGTTCAATATTCCATATTCTGGCAGTCGTGTCGTCGGAGCAGGTAGCCAAGCGTGTGCGTGATGGGTTGCATTTGAGCATGTTTAACTCTCCTTCATGACCTCTACTCCAGTGTAGCGTTCAGTACCTAATACTTTGGTTGATCGACATACCTTAGAGTTTGAATAGGTTTAGTTCCGCTCAAGGAAACAACGTGAACTACATGATCACTCCCACCACTCGCGAACGTAGAGTCATCAATCCAGTCGACATCCAGACAACAAGCTTCTGACACGTCCTATAAGGTAAGTCCCTTTCAACAAACCTAATAGCACATTACCTTCGTGATGCCGATATTGTCTATGCAAACTCTTGTTTTTAACATCCCACACGCACGAGGTGCTATCTAAGCTCGCAGTAGCTATCCATCGCCCCGAAGGAGAGAACTTGGCAGCAAAAATAGGACCCTTCTGGCTGTCAGTGCAATTCATCGTAGAAACGTGGCATTCGTCTCACCTTATGGTGGCCGTCCGTGAGATAAGCTTTTCCGGCAGAGGTACAGATTCGAAGTATCGCATCATATGATCCTATCGCAACTAACAAGCCATCAGGACTCCAGTCAATGGATGTTAAATCGGCTTGGGAAGAGGTAGCGAGGTTGGATAATGTTAGGGTCGGCCGCTGAGAGGAGTTTGAAGGGCCTTCATGTGAGTCGAACGGAACGTTCCAGTAATGCACCGTGGCATCGCGTGATCTGACGTGTCGTGGGTCAAGTGAACGTCGAAATTGAATGATCTATTTAGTGCATACCCCGATACCAGCTGTCCCGCTGTAGTTGGACTCCAAGCAACTACGAAAACCTAGAACGACTATTAATTTGAGCTGTAGCTGAGTCGTGCAAAGCTCACCTCGGCCTTGTGTGCTTGCAGTAGTCTGACTGCGTCAACGTGCTTCGTCTTCCGTTTCTTTTCTAAAGGTGGCTGCTGCAGACCGGACGGTTTTATTTCCTTCAGGACAGTACCAGAAGATGCTATATATACCAGTTATATCGTGATATGACTGCTAAACGTGAGGGGCGTACCATCAGTAGCAGTCGGCGCGCGGCTGCCTTCAGCCTCTTTTCGAGCACGTTTTTCGGCACGTCCATCCTCTGTAGAAGGTGAAGTTGACTTTCGTTTAGCACCAGTTTCGGCGGCTAACAAGGCCATGTTGGATTCTCCGGTCTGTTGAGAAGCAAGCAATGTCGTTGTACTCGGGTCGATGGAGCACACATGACGCTCCAGCAGAGAGAAGCCACTCTTGCAGTTCTTCGCGAACGAATCGCCTTTCCAGTGTGCTTCAACTTCAGCATACAAAAGTGCTTTGCTGAGACGTTCCACAAGCTCGCCGCGTGGGATGTGCTTCTTGATATGATGGGAGTGATCCAACCGACCCTCCATACGTAGCGTGAAAGCAGAGTGCTGAAAGCCTGAACTAAAGTCAGACGAGAAGGCGGACCGATTGCAAGGAGGCCCACCGGAGTCCTGAAAATAGGCATGTATGAGGCAGTTGACCTCGTCTGCAGTAATGGTGATGGGAACTGTCATTGTGGGTGTAGTTTGCTGATGACTGGGGCGTTGTCGTCGCCGTCGGTAACTCGGTGGTATGCAGAATGCGGAGTTGGAAAACAATGTACCATTGTCACTCGATTTCTTCAGCCCGTGCTGTATTGTATTTGAGCATGCGAGCGCAAGGCATTCATATTCAAGTCGGTCCCTGCATGCAGGCGAACGAGCAGTTGCATAAAGGAGTCTCCATTGTGTCATAATGTAGGACCTTGGATTCATTCACATCGCTGCTTGGTCTCCTGCTGGCAGTGGTAGATGCACCCAGCTTCAGCGCCAGCTGTCTGGAGAGACCATGTTCACTCTCTACTTGTTTTATTGTTCTACCCGACTCGGTTGAGTCCAAGCTGCTCGTTGGCTGCGTGCGTGCGCCACGTGAAACAACAGGGATAACCAAGCATTCACCGCTTCCCAAGCGCCTTTCCCATGCGCGGACACGAGTCCGATATTGACATGCTCTCTGACGACGAAGACGCTTATGACGGCCCCGACGCTTACCTCGACGGGGACGATAACGTTTTTGAGCTTGAGATTGGTCAGGATGACATCTCTACTCACTCAGACGATCCGGGCACCACCGCGATTGCTCGGATCTTGCATTGTAAGTGCCTCGCTCTCTATCTCACCAGCCAAACTTGTCTTATATATCTTGTCTGCTAGCATTGTTTGATCTTCAGCAGCTGCAACCTGGCAGCGCGACCGAGAGGACAAACCCTAGTATGAATAACGAGGGGTCTTCCACCATATATGGTGACCTGGTACGTTTACTGCGGACTGGCCCTTCGAGGGGAAACCGAGATGAGGAAGACGAAGATGTAGGCAATGACGACTACGAGGACCACAGGTATTCAGCCAATCCACGTCACTGGGGCCGACAATTATTCCCTCCCCACACCGAACCTCAGAAGAGAGGTGTCGAGTTGCTCATGAGTGGTGAATTTGGCCGTGTGGGCAACAAACTCAGGTCCAACAAGGGCAGTAGGGGCATCTCTCGCTTACTTCTAGACCGGCCCTGCAGACCTCATGGAACACTATCTAGGGAGGAGCTAACCAACGTAGGTTCAGTCAAGTCTTAGCCGTCACTATGTTCTTATACAACCCTAGGAACTTATACCTAATTCCAATGGAACTGCTGTCGCCTCCAATGGCGCCAATCTTTATGTTGGACAATTTTCCAATGGTGACCAGCTCGTTGTGTAGTATCTTTGTGGCGCCTCATACTCTCACCGAATAGACTCATCTTTCTATTATACGTGCTGTCAAGGTGAGTCAGTGAAACAATTCGTTCTTGTGTGATTTATGAATTTAAGCTGGATAGATTTTCGTTTGCACGTATATGACATGACATCTCCACCGATCAAGTATCTTAAACCCCGGCGAAACCCACAGCATGGATCATTGCCCTCTGACGACCGTGATCATGATCATGAATCGACCCTCAAGATACTAAAAACCATTTATGGACACCCGGGCAGATGGACTATTACCGATTCCCATCTAAGTCCCGATAACGAAAGGCAAGGCTTTAATTGCAGAGCAATATGGTAACGCTCAATCACACAACTCAGGATGATCTATTCATCTATTGTGAGTTAATTGCTCTCTAACATTTGTATAACACGCACATAGTGCCGTGTGACAGTCACCTATAGTATATATGACAAGCACATTGGATTCCTCCACGGTACAGACGCCTATTCGCTTTGCTGATCAGGGTCGCCGCCAAGCTCGGTCTGTGTGGGGTGTTTACGACGAGGATTCATTTGGCATTTGGAGCTGCAAATTCTCTGCTGACGGCAATGAAGTGATTGCAGGTGGCAGCGGCCATATCTTTGGTAGGAGGCATACCTTCGTTTCTGCTAGCATCTCTCATGCTGCATCTAGTGTACGATCTCCTGGCTGATCGCAGAACGGTCAAGATTAAGGCACACTCGGATGATGTGAATAGTTGTTGCTGGGCTGATACTACATCTGGAAATGTCTTGATTAGCGCGTCAGATGACATGTTCCTTAAAGTCTGGTAATATCTTATTATTATTCTCCTTACCTCCATGTCGTTGACCGATTATGGACCGTGGCAGGGATAGACGGTCACTCGGGGCAACACAAAAACCATCAGGAGTACTTGTTGGCCACACCGAAGGGATAACGAACGTATCTGCCAAGGGGGACGGGAGATACGTCATCTCAAATGGCAAAGATCAGGCGCTCCGGTTGTGGGATCTCCGCAAGATGTGCAGCAGTGACGACTTTGATTCGTTTGCTCACGTAGATTATAGATGTCAGAATTACGATTATAGGTGGGAATTATACGGTCACAGTGTGTTTCACACTAATGCTCACTCAAAGATACGGACATTTCCCAAAATTGAGGCACTCCGCGCACCCAAACGACTGTAGTATCATGGTCTATCGAGGGCATGCCGTTTTGTGCACCCTTATAAGATGCAACTTTAGTCCTACAGAAACTACAGGCGGCCAGTACATTTATTCAGGGTCAGCGGACGGAAAAATTCATGTGAGTAAAGATTGTCCCTTCTCAGTTGAACATATTGATGAAATATATTGCCGAAAGATCTGGTCATTGGATGGTCGAGTCGTTCAGACTCTAGATCGTTCGCAAACCCTGCCCATGTCATACGATCCGTCTGGCCCTGAGCTGGAGCCTCTCTCTGGACCTCGTGCGGCGGTCTGCGTCCGAGATGTGAGTTGGAGTTCAAGGGTACGAGTGCCTCTAGGTGATTGACGTCGTTGGTCACTGATCTATGTTTACAGGAACCAGTGTTAATGAGTGTTGGCTGGGAAAGTTCTCGCATTGGCGGAAGTGTTGTCGCTCGCCATGAGTGGAAAGGACTTTCCAAGATGGCCTTCTCGTTGGAAGACTTCACTGCGAAACAGCGTGCAGAGCGCGCCCAAAGGGCAGCGACTCGGATGCGAGCAGGATACCGACGTGTTCCTGGCGCATTTGAAGAGGAAGAGGATGAATACGAATAATTGATGCTGTACCGGACCTTAATATGTAGCAGCATCGACTATTGTACATGTTTGATTGACATCTACACGAACCCTGCTTTCCACCACATTACTCTGCAGAGACAGACGCCCTGAAGCAAGCCGTCGCTACACAATGGCTCATCTCTTCGGTTTCCCGTCAGGGTATTTCGTGATTCGTTCCGCCGCAACCGGTCGCTTGTGGGATGTTAGTTCTGATGGGGTCGAGGATGGAACGCCAGTCATCCTATGGCCAGAGAAAGAGCAGTCACTCGTCGAAAGTAGGTCACCAGTCAGGGTCCACGATACGACGTCCGTCCGAGTCTCATGAACCTGATAAGGCTTGAGAAGTCCCGATGCGAATAATCAGGTCTGTGACCTCCTGGATGTCCAAACATGCTCTGCAACCTTCAGCCCAACTTACGGTCTTATGGCACTCAGGTGTTTTTTATCGACACCTCTGGTGCTTTGTGTTCGCGAGCTTCAGGACATGCGATTGACGTCGAGGGTATGGATAACAATGCGGATGTGGTAGATTATTGACCGACTTTGACTCATACAAGGGGACCGCCTCGTTCTGAGACACAGGCGACCGGTATCCCAGCCTTATCCAAACGCGTATTCTCACCCACTTCCGCAATTGTCGTACAATCAAGAAACACTGGAGATAACTGTGTCATTCTCATGCGATCCCACATATCCACCTTCAGGAAATGCCGCTTCGAATGCATGGCAAAGAAGAAGATACATCTTATCTTCCGTTCCCATGAGGAAATCCAAATCTTTCATCGATAACGCTTCAGCTTTTTTGTCGGCGACTGTTACAGCCCCATTTTCGCTTCTTGTTGGAAATATATCTACACAACCCCAGAGTACGCCGGAGGAAGTGTTTGGTGGGGACATAGATTTGGCAGAAGATGAAATGTTAGAGCAGGACCGCGGGGAAGAGGGTGAAGTTGACGACTCTCCCGAACCACAGAGGAACCTCCGTCTTCTCTCCATTGATCCAGGGGCCACACCACCCGAGGGGACAAACGCCAGGAAGCGTAGGCAGTGGGAAATCCTCGCATTGCGCAGATCTGCTGCCCATCATCGTACTCAATGAAAGGAGCACCGTACTCCTTTCGACAGTGTGTTATTTTCAGTAGTAAAGATCGTATACGTACTTATAATAAGCCACCTTATACATTGTGAGCCCCATCGGGACTTGGCGCTGACACGCCGACAATAGTGGCGGGAACTTGTAATCGTGCCGTGATTAACGCCAGGTGGCACGATAAGTGAAAAAAAAAGTCGCCTTCTAAAAGAATAGTCAGTGACAACGTCGAGGGAATCCTCACTCTTGCCTAGGTCCAGCACACAGTGGTACACGGAAAGGATGACGAAGAGTCAAGTACTAGCCTTGTATGTCGCTATCACACTAGCTGCAGCTGCCTCTGGAAGCCAGTATCCCCTCCATGCCCCTGATGTCGCAGAAACATGGTTATCAAAGTACGGAAAACAAATCGACCAACCGTTCTCGGGACCGCTGGCCTTCTCGCATGCAGAATACGTGCGTTGTTTGGAGGACGAGTCTGCTGTGTTTGACATTGCTGTCCTTGGAATGCCATTCGATACTGCTGCAAGCTACCGTTCCGGTGCACGATTTGGGCCATATGCGATCCGTTCAGGTAGCAGACGGCAAAGCGCCTCTCGAGGTTATACCTTGGCATGGGGAAGTAACCCCTATGAAGCAGGCACGAATTTCCTTGATTGTGGTGACGTGAGTCTTAGCATTCGGGCACATGATGTTCTGTACTCAATTTGATTATCTAGGTTCCAGTCATACCTTTTGACAATGCGCTTGCAATCGACCAGATGGAAGTCGCCTATTCCACCTTGCTTGCACGTCCTCTCGCGTCAAATACCTCTATCTGGCCTCAGGGTGCTCTTCTGGCGAGAGATGGTCGCGAACATCCAAGGATCATCAGGTATCAACTATTTCATGCCTTGCGCCATGTTCTCACTAGGCTAGTCTAGTCTTGGCGGTGATCATACTATTGTTCTTCCTATTCTCCGTGCGCTCAATAAAGTATATGGGCCGGTCTCAGTGATTCATTTTGATGCCCATCTTGATACGTGGTCCGGCTACCCTGGTGCAGTAACAGAACAATCACGCATCACTCATGGCACATTCTTTCACATTGCGAATGAGGAGCGCCTCATTGCCAACTCTAGCATCCATGCTGGTATCCGATGCAAGCTTCAGGTGAGTGCAATGAACCATCCAAGTGTTTCAAGCTGATGGAACCTCTTACCAGGGTTTTGACGACATTGAGAACGACAGATCAGTGGGATTCGATTTCATAACTAGTGATGACATCGATGACCATGGGGTTATTTCTATCGTCGAACGGATCAGAAGACGAGTCGGAAATTCACCTGTGTACTTGAGGTTAGGCTCTTACAATGACTGGTAAATCTGGTATTGACTCTGTATCCAGTCTTGATATTGACGTGATCGGTATGTGTAGTTCATCTTTCAGTTAGAGTGTCGACTCACCATTGCTGATAGATCCTGGCCTGGCACCGGGCAGTGAGTTTTCCTCTTACGGTACATGTACAAAGGTGCTCAATGGAATTGCAGCCGGCACACCCGAGGCTGGAGGATGGACGAGCCGAGAAGTCAAGCGCATCTTAAGAGGGTTGGCTGGGTTGAATTTTGTGTTCGTATTCCAGAAGGTGCTCCTGTTTCGTGGTCTCACACGACATTTTTCCAGTGGCGCAGACATAGTAGAAGTTGCACCCGCGTACGACCACGGTAAGCTCACGTCCTGTTGGCCTAGTATTTTCTGACAAAGAATGTTTAGCCGAGATTACTGCCACTGTGGCGGCTGACATTGTGCATGATTTCCTCTCCATGTTCATGTCTTCCGAGCCACCTAGGCCTGCCAATCTCCGGGGATCCGGTGACCAGACTAGACGGAAAGATGAACTCTGAATTTGAATAGCATCGTTCCACATCGAACAGGGTACCGAAACTTCGGGGAGTCCAACTTGCAACAGTAGTTGGCGAGAGCGTGGTGAATATCAGATCTAGCAAGCGCGCGTGCAGGGATGGACGCAAACCAGATCATACAGACACAGTACGATACATTCCCCGCACCGTCTACATTCCCCGCGCTGCATGTATTTTCCCTACCTTTTGTTCTTACCCTGCGTTGTATCTTTTCTCCGTCGTCACTGTAGTCCGCTTAACCGGACCTTCCATCTCTTTTCGACTCATATGCACTCTGTACCGTATATAAACCCGTCGTACTGTACTCAAGCACCTCAGTCCGTTGTCCGCACGACGACCGAATATACTGTTCTTTAGGTCGTGCAACTTACACCAGTGTCGAAACTCTTGAGTGAATATATTCATGTCCGTGATTTGAAGTGTATACATACAGTATACATGTCCTAGTATATCATTATTATCACAGGCTCAACCTGACTGTCTGGAAAGTGCTAAATTCGAATCTTAGTGGACAGAATGCTATTGGGCGGTTCGGGCCAACTCTAAGACCATAGATCTGGCAAACTGCCAATGGAAACCGTCAAAGTCAATCAGTAACATAGCGTGATACAAGGGTATCAGCGAGGGGTCACACAAGAGTCTCAGGAGGGATGATTCATGTAGTACAATGAGGGTCTAAAGGAGTCGGTGTGTGTATTTCATTTAGGGCTTACTTTCCCACAAACACTAATAACTACTAGGGACACCAAATTCGTATGTAGACTCGCATGACTAGTCATCGATAAACTAAATCAAAAAGCTCAGGAGAAAGTAAGGTAAATCAGAAAATATACATCTCATCTTTCCGTCTGATGGCCGTGTGTGCGTACAGCACATCGCCAGTCATTGAGCGGCGCCCAACTTGTATGGTAGTCGGGTCGTGCGCAGTGAGTCTCGCCTGGCCCAGTACACGCGATCCCTCGTCCTCATATCCGCACCTCAAGGACTCGTTCCCTGTATCTCCAGTCTATATACGACGTATCCGATTGCCTGGAATTGCCTAATACTGCCTTGACGCGAATCTACAAAAATGTAAGTCCAATCATGAGTGCACCTACAACTGGCTTTTCTAGGCTTCGTCTTCGTCTTTCCACGTTGGCGCAGCCTTGTATTGACGGTCTCAATAGGTCGTTTGTCACACTCACTGTGTGGTGTGGGTGGCCCAGGTATGTCTCCCGACCTGTGTACTTGCTGTCCGTGTTGCTGACTCGCCTCTTCCTCAGCAGCCAGCATCCTTGGACCGACTTGTTTCGAGTCGAGGCATGGGCCGCTTGCTGTGCCATCCACCCTGCCTCTTCTCCCGTTCACTTCTCTGTTGTCTCCATCAGCTCGGTGCTCCTAGTTGTCCTCAACCCACTCGCACTCTAGCCCCAACTGAACTCCTGACCTCCAACCTCAACTCGGCGTGCTCGTTTTTCCGCCATCGTCATCCTGATCACCATTAGGGTCTCTCTGGTGGCTCTGTTCGTCAACCAGTACGACTGCCTCATCTTTCAATTCATTCATCTTGGTTCGAGTAGCCTCAGGTGAGTCCTGGTCCCTTGACTCCAGACGTCCATGCATCCGTCCTAACGTGTCATGTAGGTTCTCCGGCCCGACTAGGGTCCACGTCATGGCCGATAATTTCGTTGCGTCCGTTTTGTTGCGGGTAAATCTGGTGCGTGGGATTGCACCTTCTTTCCACTTCCCTTGAGCTTGACGCTCGGTGGCTCTCCTTGTCGTTCCGCAGCCTGATCGGATTTGTCGGATGGTTTCGGTGGCATGGGTAAGTTATTCGATGGCATTCTCGGTGTTAATCTTCGTCTGTAGCTAACCACCTCAGCACAGTCGCTCTGGCACCCTGTCGGTGTCCTTTATTGCACTATTGGTGCCGTCTTGTTCATTGCCTGTTTATGGACTACTTCCTGGCCT
>JBBPJS010001294.1:0-11404 GCA_038088835.1 Singerocomus rubriflavus
GACCATTGACTGTGAATGGTAACTGTAAACAATGGAGAAGTGAGGACAATAAGGAAGCTCATCAGAATGTGAAATAGAAGATCAGAAGATGAAGTCCTAATGGCCATAACTAGGGTACACTATGAGAGTGACTTGGTGTGACTTGGAGGTGAGCTAGAGGTGAGACTGGGATGTGAGATGCAAGATGTGAGATGTGAGGCACATGAGTTGCACATGGCATGGGTCTCTTGAGCACATAACATGGGTCACATGGGGAAATCAGGTAACTGGGAGGTCATGGGATTGCCAGGTTAGCTAAGGGACATGGTATGCATGTAGATGTGCAATATGAGTTTGGGCATGCACTTGAGAGTGCAGCATAAGTCACAGGGTCTGCATGTTAAAGTGCAGTATGAGTTAGAGAGTGTGCACATTGGTAGTGCAGCAGGGGCCTCAGAGCATGGGTGTTTGCCAAAGGGACAAAGTATGCACTTGGGAGTGTGCTACAAGTTTGCAGGTGTAGTTAACTGTACAGTGGAAAATGTGTTACAAGGGGGAAATTGTAACACATACCATTGTATCAGAATCTAGCAACACCATACCACTGACTACTAACTTACTAGCAAGCTTGTTCTCCAACAGTATACAGAACCCAGTACCAAGTAGAATGAAAGACATTTATTGGAAGAACCTCATACCTCAAAACTATTAAAGATCATGTGACATAATCCTCTATTGTATTGATTACTAATGTTATACCTGTGATTCTGAGAGGCTACCATTGCTGTGTGGATTTTATCTTATTAGTCTTAGCATTACAGACATTTAAGCTACTAGTAACATAGCAGTCCTAGTTGGAACATCATGTGGGTTATAGAACATACCCATGATCTACAGTGACACCACCCTCATTCTTAAGAATAGCAATCTGGTCAACAGCTACACAATTACCCAAGTACCCAAATCCTTGCCCTATGATATGAACATGATTATGCTAGTATTGTTAGGATCTAATATTAGGAGGAAGTCAGAACCACAGTGCAATAGTCTGTTGGTTAGAAAGGACTTGCAAAAGTAGTCCTGGAGTTCACCTATGAAGATGCCTGCCTCAGTCCTCTCCTTATTCTGTTCCCCCTTTCTGCTGTTCAGCACTCTATACTTCCAGACATTATCTCAAGAACTCCTTATATCTCTGGTTGTTCACTGAGTTGGTTGGTCAGGTTGATAGAGTAGCATAACTCTTTAGATTCCACAACACACACTATAAAACAAAAATGCTTCTTGGGGTGACAAGGAGGTCAGTAGAAAGGGGTGAAGGGAATGATAGGCTTGTTCCAAAGGGATTCAAGAAGAGAAGAAAAAGAAGGTGATAACTCCAGACTTACAATTTCCTTAAATAGGTGGTGTTGGATATCTACTCCTAAGATCTATAGGCAGTAGGTCCACATGTAAGGTGACAGGACAATAGGGTGTGTAAGACAAGTGTCTGGATGTGTGTGTTGACAACTAGGACTTGAGAATAATGGAACTGGGCACAGATCTGACAGATTCATGACTTTGGCCAAAAGAAAACTCTATATGGAGTGTATGTACACCCCTTTATAGTCTGGGCATACCCAGGACTTATGTAAGTATGTAGTATCAATGTATGAATGAATGGACAATGTTCAGGAGTGAATACAGTGAAAAGGAATGAATAGAACATATATAAATGTAAGTAGTGTCTGATAAATGTGATGTATAAGGTTCAGGTGTACCCAACAATGTCCAAATGATGTCCAGTATGATAGAAAGATGAACAAAAGGAAGCATATCACTTATCAAAAGGTTTACTAGACACTGGACATCTTGGGGACATGGACCATAGGGACTTGGACATGTTGCAGATATCTGAACATCTGGACATATACTAGGTGCATAGCAGCAAAGGAAGAGAGTGGAAATGACTTGGACTGTGTATAGGGATGGGGAAATAGGCCTTTATCACTATAGGGAACATTGGTTCCTTACAATGCCTTCACCCTTCATATGCATCACATTTCTCTTCACCTCTTCACTCCTTCATGATTGTCATGACATCACATTGATCATCTTCCATTCCAATCACCACACCTTTTTCATCTCTGTCATTCCCTTTGATCAGTACAATCACTATTGAGATTGCATCTTGATCACAACCCTGCAAGATCCTTGATGGATCTCTGCCATGATCCCACTCTTTGATCATCACATCTTGTGATCAATCATCCCCTCTATCCTAATCCCTGCATTTTCATCTCCACTTCTTCCATTCTATGATGAAATGCCTAATGTTCTCCTCATGGACACTACCCTTTCATATAGTATAGCCAATAGCATTAATACCATATATCCTAGACCCATGACACAGCTTGGTCTATGTGCATTTTTATAACATATATAAGGGGTTATAAGTACAGGCTATTCTTTCAGCCTAATCCACTTGTTGTTGCAAACCTTACTATGAGCAACAGCCTATCAGCCATACTTACTTTCCATAACCTGTCAGGTGATCTGGCATCTTCTATACAGGGCTTGAACCATTCTGCTCATGATGGTCAGTAGTTTAAAGTGCTGGATAGCAGGGGGGAAATCTCAGATAGAGGAAAAGGGTGATTATTCTACTCCTTAGGGAACTATTGCATCCCTAGTATGACACAGGACTATTGCATCTGGTTCACATTCTCCTAATACAATATCCTATGATCATAGCATAATCATAGTTAGCTTTTGAAGTGAGGAGTTCAAGCCTTGGATAATTGCATGACTATTAGCCAGGTTGTCAACCTTGAAAGCTGTTCCTGGGTGTCACCCTACCAGGGTGTTGAGTAGACTATACCACTGGTCTTCCCAAGCTTAACAGCAAGGGATGAACTATAAATATAACTGTTAATATGATAAGGGCAACCAGCAGCATACACCTATGTTGCCTGCAAGTATAATATCATTTTAACAATTGTGATAACCATCTGAAGTCACATGATCTTATCTTATCTTCAAGTAGTATCTTTCAATGAATGTCTTCCACAATGCCTTGACTGGGATCCATCTTGACTGAGTCATGAGTTGGCAACCATACAGTTCCACACAGCAAGCAAATAAAGAAGAGAGGGCAGAGTAGGGGGATTGGCTTTATCTCCAGGGTAGTGCCTCAACCTTAGGCACTCAGTTAAAAGTGGGTGAGTGAATAGCTAAACCCCTTTACTTGCATTAGTTTTAACATCACTAGGCCATCATTGCTGGTAGGGTAGGTGAGGTGATGAACAAGTGGATTAGGCTGGGAGATTCAGCCTCTTGCACAACCCCTTTATATATGGTACAGGAAGGTGCACAGACCAAGCTGTGACCTGGGTCTAGGATATATGACATTAATGCTATTGGCTATATAGTAAAGGGTGTAGTCCATGAGAAAAAGGTTAGGCATTCATCTGAGAAAATCAGAAGCAGAGATGAATGCAGGGAAATACATTACAATGAAAGATTGATTACAAGATGTGAAAAATCAGGAAGTGGATTATGGCAGAGATTCCATCAAGGGTTCTGCAGAATCATGATCTAGATTGATAATCTAGATAAGATATCATACTGATTGGGTAAGGCAGAAATGAAGGGAATGGAATATGCATCACAGGCATGCACTATTCATGAGATGTGGCAGGATTTAAAATGATCAGTGTAATATTGTGATAGTTATGAAGAGATGAAAAGAGTAAAGATGTGATAATGTGATAGAATGAAGGCATGATGATGTGAAGGGTTAGAGTGGTCATGTGATCAGGGAAAGTCATGTGACCCAAAGGTCATGTGATCATGAGAGGTCATAAGTCATAACATGAGTGCCTAACCACACAAAGGCAACAAGTGTTGTATTGGGTTCATAACACTTGTTATTTCTCCTACCCTGCCCTTAGTAGTGGCCTAGTAAAGTTAAGACTAAGTAAAGGACAGCTATTCACCTACTGGTCCTTCATTGAATCCTTAGAAGTGAGGCATGTCTGAAGATAAAGCTAATCCCTTTCCTTACCCCCATCATGTCATTCCTTGCATTACCAAATCACCAACATCAGGCCAGCAAGCCAACTCATACTTCATTCAGTAACAGAACCCAGTAACTAAAAGTACAGAATCCATTCATTGTATCAAGAACTGAACCTCTTATTAAAGATCACATGACACAAGACTCTATCAAACCAGTTTAGCAAATGTTATATTTGTGGATCATAACAGGCTACATTGCTAATTGGTCCTTATCATATTAATGTTCTCTCATACTAGTTAAGTTAAGCCACAAGTAGTATCACACTCTTGTTGGGACATGGTTGGAGTATTCATACAGACCCACCATCTATAGTGACACTGACTTCATTCTCAAGGATGGCAACCTGGTCAATAGCCATGCAATTACCCAAGAGCCAGAACCCTCAACCCAAGGCTCATTAACAATTATGTGATGCATGTTAGGTCATCATATTAGGAGGAAGCCAGAGTACCATTGCAAGAGTATGGTTATTAGAAAGGACTTGCAAGAGTAGTTCTGGAGATCATTCATGAAGACATCCCAACTCAGTCCTCTCCTTTACCCCATTCCCCTTTCTGCTATTCAGCACTCTTCTATTTGCACATATAAGTTTAGCCCTGTACTGTTCCACTGGTTGTCTGCTGGGTTGGTCAGTTAGTTGGCAGAGTAGCATAACTTTTTAAGTTCCATAACACAAATGCTTGCATGAGTTATATAAGTGCCATAATTACATCATCCCTGATCATGTAACCTCATCTGTTCCTTCATATATTCATGACTTCACCTGTCACATGATCACATTTTCCATTCTCTTTTTTCACATCTCATAACACACCAATCATCTAGATTCTCATCACACCTCATGGTATACTCCCTTTCTTCATCTCTGCCTTACCTTCTAATTGGTATAATTACACATTGAGATTGCATTTTGATTATGACCCTGCAAGATCCTAGATGGATCTTTGCCACAATCCCCTCTTTAATTAGTCACACTTTGTGATCAATCTTTCATTCTACTTTACTTCCTGCATTCATATCTGCTTTTCATATTCCCACTTCATATGAATGCCTAGTGTTAACCTGTTATGAATTTTGGTTTGGACTTATACTTTTCTTTTCACTTTCTTTATCTTATCTTATCTAACATCATCACATGACTACATCATGTGACAAGTCACATGATCAATCACATGATTGGTCTAGACATATGATGTCATCTATGATGTTATGCCTGCAGAAAACCTTATGTTGAAATTCAGGTCTTTTCAGAAGCTTCTATCTTTAATCTTTATTTCATGGGAAGCTTCTTTTTCATTTCTGTCTCTTCTTTTTCATTTCTGTTTGCTTCTCTTCCATTTGATATTCTCATGATGTGCTTCCTTTTTACACCTTATCTATGACATCACTTGGTTCATGCACACTTCTTGTACATATATAAAGGGACTGTCTTTGGCTGTTGTCCCTTAGCCTAATCCACTTGATTAATCATCACATTAGTGAAGTGAGACCACAAGAGTTACTCTCCAATCCTACTATCCTCTTATCATATCATCAATCCAGTTCAAAGACCACTCAAGGGATTTTATCATCAATTCATTCTTGTTTTAGTTTAGTTCTGTTATGTGTAGCCTTGAGCAAGACTGCATGTAGCCCTTGAGAAGACTAAGCATAAATGAAGGGTAAGTCTCTCAGGTAGACTTAGAGAATATAAGGTGTATTCCTTGCAGAGGTGACATGGCCATTGATAAAATAGATGGGACTTGGGTGATGAGTGGAAGCAACTGAATTGCTTGGAGTACAGTGTATGATATGGTATAAGGGAGATGAAAGCTAAGTATGAAGAGAGGTGGCTACAAGTATATATATGGGCTGGTCAATACATGGACCATGCCTTAGGGCTGGTGTGGGAAAAGCCCTGGATTTGATAACCTATGGCTAATAAGACACAAGTATAAGAAGAGTGCTGACACAAGGGATCATGCAGTGTGTGGAAGAGAAGAGTGGAAGAAGAAGCACTGACTATGATGAACTGGGCTAAGGGTACATGTCAGCATTGTGAGAAGAATGAATTAAAAAGGGAAGCATAATGGGTTCTGATAGATGGAGTAGCATCTACCAGTGTAGTGTCTGTTCAGGTTACATAGAGTGCAAGGAAAAATGTAACAGTACCCTCTTTGTAGGATATGAGTGACCACACAAGGAAAATTAGGCCCAACTGTAGCTTGTGGATTCATGCACTGGGGACCCAGTTATATTGCCATAGGCAACATCATCATAGATGTCATTCCCATAGTTGACAATATCATTATGTGCAGCAGGAGTGTCCACAAAGCATGACAGAGAAGGGTTATGCATTGTGGGGAAGCAGGGACAAGGATGTGGATGGCCACATTGGTGGTTGGTATGGCATATTGGGGAGCTGTGAATAGATGGAGGGTTGGAGGAATCATGGGATGAGGTGGACAGTAATGGTGGCAGGGAATGAGTGGTGATATGATCTATGGGGAGGATAGTTACCGTTTGGAGGAAACATTGTTCCTGAGAGTGCCCCAGTCTCCAAAGCATGCAAAACAGGTATTGATAGATAGGGCAGTTGACCCAGATGTACCCTAGGCAATGACACTGGAAGCATGCTTCATTATATCTGGGGTGTGAAGGGGAAAGAACCACTCGTCCTTGTGCACTAGTCCAGTAGATTTTAAGCCATTCAACTATCATCATTTTGTCAAATGACAGAGGGGCAGAGGAGGCTGAAGGGGTATTGACAAGGGTGGAGGTCTTGGTGCTGCTACTGGCTAGGTTACATAGGTATTCATTTAGGTTATCTAGAAATTCTCCAAATTCCATTTGGTATGCCATCTCAAGGAGAAAGTTCTCCAGAGATACTGCAATGGAGCTCATGACTGAGATGAGAAACATGCACATGGCATTGGAGTTGTTGTGTGTACAGGTGGTCCCAGTGTGGAGTCATTGGAGTGTGAGGAATGCCATGTACAGTGATTGCAGAGGGAATCCCATATTGAGGTGGGCCTTGATGGGGATGGAGAGACAAGCATCCTGGATGAAGGCTCATATGTGGAGGGCATAGTTTACATCATGCCAGCCATTACACATCCTGTGGGCATAGATAGATAAGTCTATGGAGAAAGTTCCGCATTGTGGAGAAGTGTTAAAAGCATGATTAAGAGAAGAGTTTGTTTCCTCTTCATAAGGGGAGATGCAGGATGAAGGTGAAGTGTTCTCTAAAGGAGGAATATATGGTGACAATGTATCAACATCCTCTCTAGATTGGGGTAGCTCTTGATGTGGTTGGACAACTGGGGTTGAGACATCAAAGCTATTGATGGTGTTGTTGAGGATGGTAGGGCTGAGGGACATGAAGGCAAGTTTGCAGGAGAGGGTGTAGAAAGCTATGATGGTGGCTTTGGAAGAAGGGGGAATTAGAGATGGTGTCACTTCTTATAGTCAAGGAGGAGTTCTTGAGCATAAGAAAGATCTCTTTCTGGGATCCATGAGTCATCTTTGGAAAAGTATCCCTTTCATTGAATCAGGAAGGAATGGGATGATGGAGTTCTGTGATGTCATATGATTTGTTCTATTTCAAATTTTTCATTTCTGTCTATTAACTCAGAAGGGGGGGGTAAGGAGAATGTCCTGTTAGTTCTGAATGGGGAGAGAAGGGATGCATGGAAGACTGGATGTATTTTCCATGTTTTTGGTAGTCTGAGTTTGAATACTACAGGAGAAATTACATCAGTGATAATAAAGGGGCCCTCTCTCTTTTGGGTAAATTTGGGGTTGGCAACATTTCACTTCAAGTTGGTAGCTTCAAGCCAGACTTTTTTGCCTTTGCAGAAGGGTCAGTAGTTGTTCTTTTCACATGCTTGCATTTTCATTCTTGCAAGGTTGTGGGCTGCAGGAGCCTCATTTCAAGCTTCAACAAGTTGTTTGACTCAGAGTTCTGCAGATGAGTTATCTGATGTTTGTGCAAGTTCAGGAAGGGGTTTTGGTTCATATTCCATCAGAAGAAAGAATGGGGATTTCCCAGTTACTGAGTGTGGTCTGTGGTTGTGGGTAAACTTGACATGGGTGATTAGTTCAGTTTAGCTGGTGGGGTGGTTTCCACAATAGATATGAAGGTATGTTTCTATTTCTTGATTCATGCATTCAGTTTGTCCATTGGTTTGAGGGTAATAAGCTATAGAAAGAGCAAGGTCATATTTAAGGAGTTTTCTGAGGGCTGTTGAAAATTTGGAGGCAAATTGGAGTCTGTGATCTGATATGATTTTGTTATATAATCTGAATCTTTTATAGATGAATTCAAAGAAAAGAGTGGTGATTTGTGTCACAGATGCTGTTTTGTTGGTTGGGCATAGAATTACTCCCTTTGTAAGCCCATGATTGACCATGATCATGAGAGCATTGAAGCTCTGGGAGGTGGGGAGATTCATGATCAGGTCACAACTAATCTGCTAAAAGGGTCAGAGTGCAGAGAATGGAATGGGATGAGAAGAGGAGGGGGTGGGATAAGTGTTTGCCTCATTTGCCTGACATGGGACACAGTGGTGGACATAGTTGCAAACAAAGGTGACAAGGCCTGGCAACCAGTAGTGTTGAACAATGAGAGAGAGGGTTTTCTGATAACCTAGGTGGCCTGCTGATTCATGGTTGTGGCAACAACACAGGATGTCAGTTCACAGATTAGGGGGCACAAATAACTGCTGATTGTAGAAAAGTAGGCCATCATAGTTCTGGAAGGAGGTAAGTTAGGATTGCAATGCAGTGGGCATGGAAGGGTCCAGTTTCTGCAGGATATCAAAAGCAACTGGGTCAGACTATATTGCTTGGTGGATAAGGGGGGTATGTTATGACATCACAACCATGCCTTGTACTTTGTGTTAGCAAGTGCATGTATGACTCTCTCATTGTACTCTGTGTTAGCGATGAGCATGATCACATGACCTGTGGGTCACATGACTTCTCCTTCCCTGATCACATGACTACTCCATTCCTTCACACATTCACACCTTCATTTATCACGTGCATCACATCTTCATACTCTTCACCTCTTCACAACCATCACAACATCACACCAATCATCTTAGATCTCTCCACATCCTCAAGGCTTCCATGCCTTCCTCATCTCTGTCCTTTCCCTTTGATCGGTACAATCTTTTATTGAGATATCAATCTTGATCACGACCCTGCAGGATCTTAATGATCTCTGCCATGATCCCTATCCTGATCTTTCACATCTTGTGATCGATCTTCCATCCTACATTAAACCCTGCAGCTTCATGTCCGCTCTTCCATTCTTGATGCATGAGGCTGCCTAACCTTTTACTCATGGACTATTACCCTTTACACTAGAGCCTATAGCATTAATAGTGTATACCATAGATAGTAAGTCATAGCTTGGTCTGTGCACTCTCCTGTACCATATATAAGGGGTTGTGCAAGGGCTGTTATCCCCCAGCCAAATCCACTTGTTCACCTCTCCTACTCTGCCTGCAAAGGTGGCCTAGTGATGTTTAAGCCATAACAAGTAAAGAGGTAGCTATTCGCCTGCCCAGTCCTCAGACTGCCCAGGAGTGAGGCATTGCCTGGATGCGGTCTCACTTATCCTCCTCTCCTTTTCTCTTATCTCTGTGTGGTCACGCAAGCTCAAGACTTGGTCAAGATGATATTATGGTCAAGACACCTCATAGCAACATTCATTGAAGTATTGCCCATCTTTGTGAGAGCACTAACCTGATGTAGAAACTCCACATGATGCAAGGCCTTATTGCAAGGACCTACAGATGTTATACCTGCAGGTTGCATAGGCATATGTGTTGCAGAACCAAAGAGTTACGCTACTCTGCCAAACAACCCAACCAATCTGGCGGATGACCAGAGATCTCAGTATGGGGCTAAACCATATATGTCGGAATAAGGGATGATGACTAGGACAGTCTTGAGGTCTGTGGATAAAGGAAAGGACTGCGCGTCGGAGGGAACAACTATATCCAGGAACTCCAGAACTACTCTTGCAAGTCCTTGATAGTAACCATACTCTTGCAATGGTACTCTGTCTTCCTCCTAATACCTAACCCCTAACGGGAAAGGCATAATTGTGTTCGGCTCTTGGGGCAAGGGTTTCGAGCCTTGGGTGATCACGTAGCTATTACCAGGTTGCAACCCTTAAGAATGAAGTCAGTGTCACCATAGATGCAAGAGTATGTTTTATAACCCCAGGCATGTTCCAATGAGAGATGTGATGCTACTCGTGGCTTAAATATCTGTATAGTCCATTGTATGAATATGATAAGGGTCAGCAGCAACAATGGCTTCTATGACTCGCAGGTATAACATCAGGAACATTATGAGGAGGGTTCTGTCATGTGATCTTTAATGGTGGTTCAATAGTTCTTCCAATGAATGAGTTCTGTACTTTCATAGGTTCTGGGTTCTGAACTAGATGTGGTACGAGTTGGCTAGCTAGCCATAACATTGGCGGTTTGGTGGTGCTAGGAACAATGGAACAATAAGAAGGGAGGGGAGGAGTTAGCTTTATCTCCAGACAGCTCACTCCTGAGGCTCAGTTAAGAGGGCCAGGTGAATACCATTCCTTACTTGATCTGTTGTCACTAGGCCACCTTGGTAGGCAGGGTAGGACGCAAGGAAACAAGTGGATTAGGCTGGGGGAACAGCCTGTACTCATAACCCCACTATATATACAGTACATGATGGTGCATAGACCAAGCTGTGACTAGGGGTCTAGGGTATAAGGGATTAATGCTATAGGATGATAGGGTAAAGGGTATAGTCCATGAGTGAAAGATTAGGCACTTCATCTATCAGAATGGAACGAAGCGGAGATGAAGTGCAGGGTTTAATCTAAAATGGAAGATTGATCACAAGATATAAAAGATCAAGGAGGTGATCATGGCAGAGATCCCATCAAGGGTTCTGCAGGGTTCATGAGAATGATCATACCGATTGGAGGGAACGACAGAGATGAGGAAGGTGAGGTGATTGAGATAAGAGATTGATTGGCGAGGTCATGATGTTGTGAAGGGAGAGGAATGTGATGATGTGATAATGTGACAGGGTGAAGAGGTGAAGATGTGAAGGGATGGAAGAGGTCACATGATCAGGGAAAGGTCGTGAGAAGTACTCATGCATGCATGCAAGCAGTCATAGTACTAAGTATCATATACAATTCATAACAGTATGCTGCCGGCTTCCCTTATCATATTAACCTAGTGTTATTTATTAGTTGTTCCTCCTTGCCTGTGGGCTTGGAGAAGACCTTGTTGGGATGCTGTGTGTAACACCCCAAGGTGGGGTGGCACCCCTGACCAGCTTTCAAGGTTGGCAACCTGGAGATAGCCACATGATTAC
>JBBPJS010001295.1:0-11399 GCA_038088835.1 Singerocomus rubriflavus
ACAAAAGCCAGGTTGAGCCATGCTTCGCGGTCAGCAGATGGGGTGTGTACCCATCGTGGAGATACGATGTCGTCCGTGATAGTACAAGCGATAATGGGACAAACAAATCTAGAAGACGGAAGCAAAGATCAGCAACAAGGTCACTTGAAACTAAATCAAGATCTAGAAAAACAGTATTCACCGAAGCTTATCAAGAGCTCGTCGAGTGCGATACTTCAACTCCTCTGTGCTCAGTGCAGAGGTAAAGTTGATACCAATGCAGATTTCACTATCTCTATTTGTACCACAACCCATGTTCATCATTCTGATCGCATTGGTGAATAGAAAAATTACTTGCCCGTCGAAAAGACTCCAGGTTCTGTGGAATAAAATTTCGGAGCCAATCAAAGGTCTAGTGTATACAGCGCGATTAGTCAGATGGTAGAGTAAAATGAAGAGAAACGAACCGACTATACACCGGGGGGTCGCGACTAGTATCAAACACCCAATTTTCGGGAGAGGAAGGCAACTTGAACATCTGTGAGGATGCTTATGCTACAGGGAGGACGGGAGGTCGTAACAAGTTGGGAGGTGAGGTCGGCTAAAGGCCTTAAGATGTGAAAAAAAAGAGGGTGACTACAATGTAACATAAACGATTTCGTTCAACAAAGGATGGTCTTAGTTAGCCGACGAGACCGCCAGGACTGTCGGCAACCTCGGGTACCAATGGTACTGAGATACCCGAGCTTGTGTGTAGACATCCCATATTACTATTTTTATATATTTGAGTCAATATAGCTATGACACAAAGTGACTGAAAAGGAAGAATAAACCCTTAAAAATATGCTGAACAATATAAATTATCACAACCGAAACTCATTTCTTCAAATACGGGCAATGTGTCATGATCCAGCGAGTCCCAGGACTAACTTTTAGTCCTGCTGGTAGCCGACGGTCTGAACCAGTCCTGACTGCCGACTGATTTACAAAAGCGCGTATCAGAACCCTCGTGATGGAAATGATAAGCCCTTCCTTGCCCAATCTCAACCATATGATGCTCGTCCTATGACAATAACAGTGACAGCGACACATACAGCACATAGCAACATCACAAGACATCGTCCGAGTTGCGGAGTCACTAGCTCTTAGCCGAGTTAGCTAGCTGAGTCAGTAAGCGAAACCTGGTACCATACCGAACAGGACTTACCCGTCCCTGCACATACTGTACATAGCCTAGGCTACAATTCTTGGAGAAATGTATCCGAGTCTGACGGATTTGCAAGAAACAGAACTAACTATTCTGGTCACCCTCTGGCCCACTACCCTACAACCAAAATTTCTGGTCCCTCTCACCTTTTGGTTGTCATCTTACTCCATTGACTTTGTCACTGCAAGGAATATCGGACTCTGCCTGTGTAAGGATGGAAGATGACTGAGGAAGATGAAAACAAAAGTCTAACATAAAAGGCCCATGGATGCAGGTACACTTGCATACCTTACTGATAACTCTGATGTCTATCTAAGTGGACTTCTGACCAACTTCTGACAACTTCAGAGTGTTTATAATAGCTCTGATGAACTCTGGTGTAGAAGGTGTTATGACATCACATCACCACTTGTACTATGTGTTAGCAAGTGTGTGCATGATTACTCCCTGCATACTTTGTGTTAGTGCATGGGCATGATTATCTATTATCTTATCTTCCCTGGTCACATGATCACCTTGTCTCTTCTTCACATCATCACTCTTCCATCATGTATTCCACATCCTTAACCCCTCTTTCTTCCTCTCACAACCTTCATGACCCCTTATCAATCATTTTTAGATTCACCCACATTCTCAAGGCTATTATGCCTTTCTCATTTCCATCTTTACCATTCAATTGGTACAATCTCCTATCAAGATATCAATCTTGATCACAACCCTACAGGATCTTGATGATCTCTGCCATGATCACTCTTCCAAATCTTTTATATCTTGTGATTGATCTTCCCCTTACATTAAACACTGCAGGTTCATCTCTGCTTCTTCCATTCTAATAGATGAACTGCCTAACCTTTTCCTCATGAACTATTCCCTTCTACCTTATCTTCCAATAGTACTAATAGCATATACTCTAGATAGTAAGTCACAGCTTGGTCTGTGCACACTTATGTACCATATATAAGGGGTTATGCAAGAGCTGTTGTTCCCTAGCCAAATCCACTTGTTCACCTCTCCCACTCTACCTTCACTGGTGGCCTGATAATGTTTAAGGAACAGCAAGTAAAGAGGTAGCTATTTGCCCACCTGGTCTATGGACTGCCTGGGAGTGAGGCATTGCCTGGATGCAGTCTCACTGTTATGACATCATATTCACCACTTATACTTTGTGTTATCAAGTGTGTGCATGACTACTCTCAACATACTTTGTGTTAGCGTTGAGCACAACCTCTTATGATCACATGACCTTTGGGTCACATGACTTCCCTTTCCCTGATCATGTGACTACTCTGTCCCTTCACACTTTCATGCCTTTACTCATTACATGCATCACATCTTCACCCTCTTTACATCTTCATGATATTCATGAACTCACACTGATCATTTCAGATCTCTCTATATCTCATGGTTGAGGCATGCCTGCAATGCATCTTCCATTCCTTCATATCCACTCTCCCCAATCAGTATGACATCTCATCTAGATAATCTGATCTAGAACATGACCCTGCAGAATCCTTGATGGAATCTCTACCACAATCCTTTTTTTGATCATTCACATCTTGTGATAATCTTTCATTTTATAGTAAGCTCTGCATTCATATCTGCTTCTGACTTCTTCTATGAATGCCTAACCTTTTCATCATGGACTATTACCTTTACCTTATCTACCAATAGCATTAATAGCATTATATCCTAGACCCAAGACACAGCTTGGTCTGTGCACCATCATGTAATGTATATAAGGGGTTGTGCAAGGGCTATTGTCCCCCAGCCAAATCCACTTGTTCACCTCTCTCACTCTGCCTACAAAGGTGGCCTAATGATGTTTAAGCTATAACAAGTAACAAAGTAGCTATTTGCCTACCTGGTCTTTAGACTGCCTAGGAGTGAGGCATTGCTCGGATGCAGTCTCACTTATCCTCCTCTCCCTTATTCTTATTCTGTGTGGTCATGCCAGCTCAAGATAGAGTCAAGACAAGTCACAGTCAAGACAACTTGAAGCCACGTTCTTTGTGAAGTACTGCCAGTCTTTGTGATGGCACTAACTGATGTAGAAACCCCACATGATGCAAGGCCTTATCACAAGGACCTATGGATGTTATATCTGCAGGTTGCATAGGTGTATGCTGCCAGCTTCTCTTATCATATTGATGATAGTATTTATAGTTGTTCTTTCTTGCCTGCAGGCTTGAAGATGATCCTGTTGGGTAACTGTGTGAAGATTCCAGGATGGGGTGGCACCTCTGACCAGCTTTCAAGGTTGGCAACCTGGAGATAGCCATGTGATTACCCAAGAGCCTGACTCCTTGCCCTATGGCTCGCCCACGATTATGCTAGTCTCATAGGAGCTAGTATTAGGAGGATGCATACTAGGTGCAATAGTCCTGGTAACACTGACAATGCAATAGTTTGTCAAGGTGTTGAAGATCACCCTTTCCTTACTTCTGACTTCCTATCACTGTTCAAGCATTCTTCTTTCTGTGACTGCTCAAGGATTCTCTTGGTGATGTCAGATCGCCCAATGGGTTATAGGTGATGGAAAATAGGCAGAGTTATAGTGTTTCTCTAGTTGCTCAACACTCACTTTATCCTCCTTCCTTCTATTTATCTTTGTGTGGTCATGCAAGCTTAAGACTTGGTCAAGATGAAGCCATGATCAAAACAACTCATAGCAATTGTTATAACATCATATATTTCCTTTGCACTTTTCATCTTTTCTTTATCTTATCTTTTGATCTTATCTTTTATCTTATCTTCATCACATGACTGATCACATGATCAGGCCTAGACTGATGATGTCATGCCTTAGCCTCTTTAATCTCTGTTTTATGAAAGAAGCCTTCTTTTCATTTCCATTGCTTTTTTCCTTCTTTTCCATTTTTAATGCCTCATGCATGCAATGAGATATTCATTTCTGTCTCTTCTTTCTATTTTTGCTATCATCTTATCTATGATGTCACCTGGTCTGTGTGCATCTTCCTGTAGTATAAATACAGGGTGTATTCAACTAATTCCCCTTAGTCTAATCCACTTGGATATTCATTTTCTAGTCAGGTTGAGTCCTTAAGGATACTACTCCACTCTACCATCTCTACCATTTCCCATCTACCTCTGTGTGTATATCTGTGTGGACTGTGTGGCAAGACCCTGCATGGTATTTGTGTCTCAAGCCCTAGTTGTTGTTGTTTCAGAAGTATAGCTTTTTGCTAGGTGGTGTAATAGCAATATTCTTTGTAAAGTATTGCCCATCTTTGTGAGGGCACTAACCAATGATAGAAAACCTACATGATGCAAGGCATTATCACAACAACCTATGGATGTTATACCTGTGGGCTATAGAAGCATACATTGCTGCTAGCCCTTATCATATTCACAAGATAGTATTTGTTATAAACTCTGTTCTGGACTTGTACAATTTTCTTTTTCCTTTTATCTTATCTTATCTTCCAGCATCACATGACTGATCACATGATTGGTCAAGACCTATGATGTCATAATGATGTCATGCCTGCAGGCAACCTTATGTTGAGGTCCAAGTTGTTCTAGAAGCTCCTTATCTTTCATTTCTGCTTTGTGGGAGTCTTCTATTCATTTCCATCTCTTCTTTTTCATCTCCATTGCTTCCCTTCCATTTGATGAACATGAGGTATGCTTCCTTTTCACACCTTATCTATGACATCACTTGATTCATGCACAATATCTTGTAGTATATAAAGGGACTGTCTTTGGCTATTGTTCCTCAGCCTAATCCATTTGGTTAATCATCCTTTTCAAGGAAGTGAGACCTAAGGATTACTCTTTATCCTCTACACCTTTTATTGTTCCATTGAATTAATATTTCAACTGACCACTCAAGGGATCACTCCATTGTTATCAGTATAGTTTTTCTGTTCCATAACACTTGGATTAGGCTATTTACCTTGCCTGATTGATTGTTAGTGGAAAACCATTACACTTCCCCTTTGTTCTTTTAAGATCCAGATTTTCATCAAAAATCTCCTACTTCTTGTTCACCCTCGCCCTGGTTCTATAGAGAGCCAGCATTCAGAACCAACCCCAATGATCACCTAGCACAGCAAATAGGTTGGAAATTATTAGATAGATACCCTGATCTCTTAGATCATCATCTTCTATCACCACCACCACTTCAGTACCCTCATCATGCTACCTTAGAGATAGAAAACTATCTGGGGAATGAAGAAGACATCTGCTTTGCAGATAAAGCCCAGATCCAACATCTTTGTCTTGAAGAATCTGCAGCTTATCATGAGTGAATTAGGTGGGCTTAAGGAACCAGATTTAGACAAGCAGTATTTACGTTTTTTGTGGAAAGAGAACAGGCATGTTTTTCTGATACCATTATTGATCTAGAAATCCAGCTTTCAGTGGTTAAAGCCTTAAAAGAGAAAAAGGATAGGATAAGGCATAGGATTGAGACTCTGAAAGCTAAGAAACAATATCCTTCATATAAATCTTATCAACTATGAAACAGAAACATATCTAGGATCAAGTAAGCCTTAAAAGATAGGCTTAGGAGATTAAAGTAGTTGCAATCAATATGTTTTTGTTTTCCCATTTCCATGACTTTGAAGGATACGCTTCAGAAGAATCAGATTCTTCTACCCCTCTTGCTGAACCTTTAGAACAATCAATTTATCAAGACCTTCCACCTCCAACAATATCTGCTGAACAACAACTTGTTGATATTCTGGCACAGCTTATGGCCATAATGGCCCAAATAAATAGTAATAGTGCCACCAAAGATATTACTAAGAAAATTGCAGACCTAGGAAACTGGGATGGAAAATGTGATACATATAAATTATGGATGACAAAGGTAGACTTATGGCAGAGCATGCAAACATGGAACACCAACAAGCTCCATGTTGTAGCAGTACTCTCTAGGCTGGAAGAAACCAAAGCCCAACTATTTGCAAGACTAAAGTTGGAAGAATATGAAGAAGCAGAAAAGAAACCTTGCTTGGACAAAGAAGGAAATACCCTGATAGGATTCCCTTAGGGAGACTTAGCATGGCCTACTATGAAAGGATTGAAGAAGGAATTCAGCCAGTACTTTCAGATAGACTCTCTGATGCATGAACAACTGTCCAAGTTGGAATGGTTGACACAAGGAGGGCAAAACACCTTTGAATGGCTTAGCAGGTTTGAGCTTCTAGCAAAGGAAGTGGAAATATCTGAAGATCACACCCTTACCCTGTTGAAATGATTGGTAGACAGACTGATCTACCATCAAGTAAATTTGCAGGACTTGGATACATTGTATGATGAATTCAAAGAGTTGGTAAAGAAAGTTGGCTTAGCCTTCAAAAAAGAAAAGGAAGAATGGGGAAGTTTCTTTTCATATCATTCTTCACAAGTTATGCAATGACCTGCATTTAATCCTAGGTCTAGATCTACCTTTACTTCTTATCTATACAATCCCATGGCATGTCCCCTTGCAGCCAACCCTAAATTTACAGCAGTTGGAACCCAACCAGAAAGAGGAGCCCTGATGGACATTGGTGCTCAGCAAACAAGACCTATTAACAATCAGGACCCTTAAAGGTTTCCCTCAAAAAATCTGACCAATTCTAACATGCAGTGTTACAACTGCAATGGTTTTGGGCATATTGCTAGAGACTGTAAATTACCTCATCGATTCCCTGTTTGGCAACAAGGAATGTACAACCAATAGGGAGAGTATGTGCCCCTGCAAGACTATATTCAAAACTATATGATGGGCACCGAATTCTCACAGCAACCTGATGCCAATGAATGGCATGCTACACAATTGTATGACATAAGAGATTCCACTGTGGTTGCAGCACAAGCAGTTTCCTCCCCTTAGATAATGGCCTCTCATATTTAGTACACCACCAAAGAAGCTGAAATATATTGAAGAGATAAGATCAAAGTGGAGATGAAAGCCAAACAGGTGGAACAAGTATCTTTAAACTAAATCAGACCAGAGTGAATAGGGGTAACTTTGGTCAAAGGACAATTCTCTTACCTAAGTCAGTTGCTGCTAATGTATCTTCAGATTTTGATAGTTCCAAATTGGACTCAGCAATAAAGTATGCTTTTGGCATTTCCATGAAGGTGTTTCATATGAGTGTGGCACTGGAAAAGAAACATAGTGTGCTTGATTCCTTCATAAGGTCAGTTCATATTGAATCTTTAAATTATAAATCCCCTACAGAAAATAGTAAAACCCTTGCTCATCATAGAGAGTTTAATATTCCATGCAACATCAATTTCATATATCAAGAACAGGATCATCTAGTATCACTCAAAGCTCTATTAGACTCTGGTGCCTGTAATACCTTCATTGATTCTTGGATTGTAGATCAATATCAACTTGACAAGAAACCTCTAGCTTATCCTTTAGAAGCCATTAATGCAGATGGTTCTGTTAATTTGAAAGGCACTCTATGACATTATGTCACTATTGCTATAACCTTGCAAGAACATACAGAAATGCTAGATGCATTGGTGTCTACTTTAGGAACACACCAACTAATCATTGGATATAATTGGTTAGCAAGACATAACCCAGAAATTGATTGGGTTAACAAAACCATCTCTTTTCCCCATTGCACCCCCCATTGTCAGCAGTACAAACTGATGACTACTTCACTCCAAACCATTATCAAGAAAGAGGAACTAGAATTAAAGAAAGCAGTATCTGAAGCATATAATGACTTTCTTGACATCTTTTCTGAATCTGAATCCAATCAGATGCCAGAAAGGAAACCTTGGGACCATGGCATTGAACTCAAACCCAACTTTGTTCCCAAGAAAGGAAGAGTAATACCCTTATTTGAAAGTGAACAAGAAGAAGTTAGAATCTTTTTACAAAAAGAACTAAAAAAGGGTTATATCTAATCTTCCAAATCCCCTCAGACTGCTCCTGTGTTCTTCATACCCAAGAAGGATGGAAAAAAGAGGATGGTTATGGATTACAGATACCTTAACAAAGAAACTGTCAAGAATGCATACCCATTACCCCTTATTTCCACCTTAATTGACCATTTAAAAGGAGCTGACATGTTTACTACCCTGGATCTATGCTGGGGGTATAATGTTGTGGAACCAAAGGGTTATGCTACTCTGCCAACTAAACCCAACAACCCAGCAGATGACCAGGATGAATGGTACAGGGCTAAACCTTGCATGTCAGATGAAGAAAGGATGCTAGAACAGTGAGAAAGTGCAGATAGAGAAAAGGGCAGTGCATTGGGGGGACTTTCTATAATGAAATCTTCAGGACTACTCTTGCAAGTCCTTGATAGTAACCATACTCTTGCAATGATACTCTGTCTTCCTCCTAATACCTAAGATCTAATGTCAAAGGCATAATCATGTTCGGCTTTTAAGGTGAGAATTCTGAGCCTTGGGTAATTGCATATCTATTGACCAGGTTGCTATCCTTGAGAATGAAGACGATGTCACTATAGATACATGGGTCTGTATGAATACCCCAATATATGTCCCAATGAGAGACACTATACTACTCATGGCTTAAGTTATCTGTAAATGATGATACTAATATGATAAAATGCAACAGCAGTGAGAGCTTCTATACATCACAGGTATAACATCAAGGAATGTTATGATGAGGGTTTCTTGTCATATGGGCTTTGATACTTTCTTGATCTGGTTTTGAATACAACAAATGTCTTCTGTACTTTCATATGTTCTGAGTTCTGAACTAGATGCAGTACAAGCTTGCTAGCTGGCCTTAACATTGGTGGTTTGGTATTGCTAGGACAATACAATGGAATGATGAGGGGAGGAGGGGAGGGATGGCTTTATCTCCAGACAGCCTCACTCCTAGGGACTCAATGAAGAGCTGGTAGGCGAATAGTGTCCTTTACTTGTACTTATCACTAGGCTATCTTGGCAGGCAGGGTAAGAGCAGAGGAAACAAGTGGATTAGGCTGGGGGAATAGCCTGTACTCATAACCCCTTATATACATTACAGGAATGTACACAAACCAAGCTGTGACTGGGTCTAGGATATAACAGATTAATGCTATAGGATGATAAGGTAAAGGGTGTAGTCCATGAGTGAAAGGTTAGGCAGCTTCATCTATCAAAATGGAAGAAGTGGAGATGAAGTGCAGGGAGTATCTTATAATGGTAGATCAATCACAAGATGTGAAAGATCAAGGGAGTGATCATGGCAGAGATCCCATCAAGGGTTCTGCAGGGTTCATGAGAATGATCATACCAATTGAAGGAAATGATGGTGTAAAACAAAAATGCTCCTTGGAGTGGCAAGGAGGTCAGTAGAAAGGGGTGAAGGGAACAATAGGCTCATCCCAAAGAGATTTAAGAAGAGAAGGAAAAGAAGGGTACAACTCTGGACTTATGATTTCCTTGAATAGGTGATATTGGACATCTACTTCTAAGCTCTATAGGCAGTAGGTCCTAATGTGAAGTGTCTGGTTGTTAATACAATGAGAACTGAACTTCTGGACGTATGGATTGATGCTAGAAACTTGAAACAGCAGTACTGGGCACAGATCTGACATGTTCATCACTTTTTCCAGGAGAAAAAAAGCTCCTCTATTGAGTGTATGTACACCTGTTTATAGTCCAGGCACACCCAGGACTTATGTAAGTAGTGTAAGGACCAATGTAATGGTTACAAAAGGGGTCTGGAGACAAACTGGGTGAAAAAAGGTGTATAGGATGTGTAAAAGGGGTAAAAGTGTAGAAAACGTTGAAATAAGCAAAATGTAAGAGGTTCAGATGTACTTAAGAGTGGTCCGGACATGTATAGGATGCTAAGAAGTCCATGGACATAGAGGGGATCAGTCTGAGGACAATTGTAATAAAGGGAAGTGCATAAAACAGGTAAAAGTGTCTTTTGAGCAAAATGTAAGAGGTCTGGACATACTTAAGAGTGGTCCAGATGTGTATAGGATGCTAAGAAGTCCATGGACATAGAGAGGATTGGTCTGGGGACAATTGTAATAAAGGGAAGTGCATAAAACAGGTAAAAGTGTCTTTTGAGCAAAATGTAAGAGGTCTGGACGTACTTAAGAGTGGTCTGGACATGTTTAACAGTGCTCCGGACATGTCTAATGATGTAAAGAGTCAAATGAAACAAGGGGGGTCACTCACCAAAATGTTTACTAGATGCAGGACTACTTGAGGATCTGAACTATAGGAGCATGGACATGATGTGGATGTCTGGATGTATGCACTGTAGAGAACATCAGTTTCTTACAACAGAAATGAGGAAGATGAGGTGATCAAAATAAGAGATTGATCAGTGAGGTCATGATGATCATGAAAGGGGTGAAGAGGTGAATGAGAATGTGATCATCATGAAGAGTCAAGGGCATGATGATGTGAAGGAACAGTGTGGTCATGTGATCAGGGAATGAGAAGTCATGGCACTCATATGTGCAAGCATGCAGTCATAGTGCAGAGTCATACATATTTGTACACAAATTTGTAACATATAACAATGTTCACATCAAGAAAGTTGACAAATGGAAAGGAGCCTTTGTCACCCCTGAAGGATCTTATGAACCCCTGGTCATGTACTTTGGCATGACTAATTCACCAGCAATGTTCCAGCAAATAATGAATGACATATATAGTGATATGTGGGTTTGCATGCTCATATACTTGGATAATGTCAACATATTCACCAAGAACAAAACCAAAGAACAACATGAAGCCATCGTTCACAAAGTTCTACAAAGGCTTAGAGATAATGATTTATATGCAAAACTGTTTAAATGCCATTTCTCATAGCTGAAAGTAGATTTTCTAGAAATGGTGGTGTCCAAGGAGGGAGTAGAGATGCAACAAAACAAAGTGCAAGCTATTTTAGACTGGCTGATACCTCAAAGACTCAAGGATGTTCAATCCTTTTTGGGACTTTGCAACTACTATTGCCAGTTTATAGACAGTTTCACAGAAATCTCGAAACCTTTAACTTCGCTTACCATGAAAGACCAAGAATTTAAATGGAAAGAAGCACAGCAAAAGGCATTTGACATGCTAAAGCAACATTTTACTTTCACATCTCTATTGGTTTTTCCTAATACCTCTCACCCCATGCATATTAAAGCTGATGCTTCAGATTTAGCCACTAGGGCCATTCTTTCTCAGCAATGTAAAGACAGTCTATGGAGGCCTTGCACATTCTATTCTCATTCCTTTTCTAAAAAAAAGCATAACTATTCTATTTATA
>JBBPJS010001296.1:0-11399 GCA_038088835.1 Singerocomus rubriflavus
GATTGCATATCAAGAAGTATAGTTGCTTTCTAGGTTGTATATTAGGGGTGGCACCTTTAACTAGCTTTCAAGAATGGCAATCTGGAGATAGCCATGTGATTACCCAAGAGCTCAACTTCTTGCCTCACAGCCCATCTATGATTATGCTAGTCTTATAGGAGCTAGTATTAGGAGGATGTGGACATGGTGTTGAGTGTTATGACATCATATTTCACCACTGGTACTTTGTGTTAGCCAGTGTGTGCACGACTACTCCCAGCATACTTTGTGTTAGCATTAGGCACAACACCTTATGATCATGTGACCTGAAGGTCACATGACTTCCCTTTCCCTGATCACATGACTACTTCGTCCCTCTACATGTGTATCACATCTTCACACTCTTCACCTCTTCACAACATTCACAAACTTACACTAATCATTTTAGATCTCTTCACATCCTCAAGGTGTCCTCACCTTTCTCATCTCCACCCTTATCATCTGATTAGTATGATTCCTTATTGAGATTCCAATCTTGATCATGACCCTGCAAGATCTTGATAATCTCTGCCATGATCACTATTCCAGATCTTTCACATCTTGTGATCGATCTTCTATTCTATGGTATACATTATATTCATCTTAGCTCTTCCATTTCTCCCTAGATGAATACCTAACCTTTACCTCATGAACTCTTACCTTATACCTTATCATCCAATAGCAGTAATACTGTATACTCTAGACCACAAGTCACAGCTTGGTCTGTGCACCTTTTTGTAATGTATATAAGGGGTTATGCAAGGGCTGTTGTCCCCCAGCCAAATCCACTTGTTTACCTCTCTTACTCTGCCTGCAAAGGTGGCCTGATGATGTTTAAGCTATAACAAGTAACAAGGTAGCTATTTGCCCACCTGGTCTTCAAACTGCCTGGGAGTGAGGCATTGCCTGGATGCGGTCTTACTTATCCTTCTCCTTTTATTCTTATTCTGTGTAATCATGTTAGCTCAAGATATGGTCAAGATGAGTCACAGTCAAGATGACTTGAAGCCACATTCTTTGGAAAGTACTGCCCATTTTTGTGAGGGCTTAACCATTGTAGAAAACCCACATGATGCAAGACCTTATCGCAAGGCTCTACAGATGTTATACCTGCAAAAGACATAGGTGTATGCTGCCAGTCAACCTTATCATATTAACATTGTTATTTATAGTTGTTCCTTTTTGCCCACAGGCTTGGGGATGATCTCATTGGGTAACTGTGTGAAGACCCTGAGATGGGGTGGCACCTCTGACCAGCTTTCAAGGTTGGCAACCTGGAGATAGCCATGCAATTACCCAAAACCCAGACTCCTCACCCCAAAGGTTGACCACGATTATGCCAGTCTCTTAGGTGCTGGTATTAGGAGGATGTGTGCATGGTGCAATAGTCCATTGCATTACTGACAATGCAAGAGTTTGTCAAGATGTTGATGATTATCCTTTCCTCACTCTGTTCCTTCCCTTGCTGTTCAGCATTTTCTGCTCTGGACATTCTTTAGGATTCAGTTGTTGATGCCAGATTGCCTGATGGGTTATGGTGATGGAAGATAGGCAGGGTTGTTTATTGTTACAATTTTCTCCCATCTACCATTTACTCCACTATGAATACTAGACTATGTGGCACCTAGTGTGCTATCCTTCATTCTTTATGTCTCAAATGCTGACTCATCACTTCCAAGTTCCCACACCATAGACTGTGCTTCGACTTCTGCTCTTCTCTTCCACACACAGCATGGTCCCTTATTCATCAGCATTCCTTTTCCATTGCCTTGTCATAATCTTATCATAACCCTATCAATGCTCCCTATATACCATTGGCTACCATTACTCTGGGAGCTCTACTTACACTACTGGTTACTGATACTAGGATATGTTTACACGCCTGCCCTCAACCAGGGTCTAGGGCATTAGATGAGTACTTATGCGCATAGTCATATTATGATACCCTAGCTTTCATCTCCCTTGTACTACCTCGTATATGGTATCCCTCAGCAATCTAGTTGCTGCTCCTTCATCACTGTGTGCCTTAGTCCTTGCAACTAGGCAGAATCCTTGTTGGAGTGCTATATGCTATGCTCTCCTAAACCCTTTGTATCTTCATTGACTACAGCTTTGTCAACAAGGGCTATGTGTTGTCTTGCCCAAGGCAATACATAACAAAAGACAAAAGCTATCCCACCACAACTAGTTCTAGCTAGATCGCTTCCATTGACATCATGTCACAACCCCCATGTTCCACTGTTAACCCCTGGTGATCTTTATGCACCACCTGTGCCATCACTTAGTTTTTTTCTGAAGAAGACAACTCTTCCTTGGACACAGAGTCTGACCAAGACATCACCCTGTCCAATCCAGCTGCTGACCAGCTTGCCACCGTGCTAAGCCATGCCCTATCTGCACAGGTGTCAATCCCAAGAGTACCCACCCTGCTGTCTCCTCCCACAGTCCATCGAACTCTCCCATTTGCCCTCACTACCGCCTCTCCCATAGCCATGTCCTCCACTGCTAAACCAATCAAACTTCACCTCGGAACCCCTGAACACTTTGATGGCAACTACAAGAAAGCCCTACCATGGCTCAACATGGTAATGTTCTACCTCATTGTCAATGAGGAAGTATACAACACCTTGGCAAAAAAGATAGCCTTCACCCTCTCCTTTATGACTAAAGGATCCATAGCCACATGGGCCAAAAACTTCCATCTCAAGGCCTATGACAACACCACAGGTACCATCGACATGGGTATCTACCAGAATTTCCTCAAAACCTTCTGTGAGGCCTATCAAAACCAACAGGTTATAGCCAACACCATCTCATGACTCACCACCATGCAAATGATGCTCAACAAGAAGAGGGAATATGAACCCTCGATTCAGAAATACAATGCCCACTTCATTACCAAGAAGTTGGAAGCTGAGATCATTGAGAACCACGTTCTCATCAGCTACTATGCTGCTGCAATATCCATCCCTATCATGTGCCGAATCTATGGAATGGAAAAGGTTCCCACTACTGTAGAAGAGTGAATGACACACACTGCCATGTTCATCTCACAGAACGAGTGAGCAAACTGCATCGCTCAGCAAGCCGCTAGACCACATCAGTTTCAGTACTTTTATGCAACTCACCATACCCCTATCAGAGACCCCAATGCCATGGATGTTGATGCCATCCATGTCAACAAACTAACCCCTGAAGAATGCAAGAGGTACATGAATCTCAAACTATGCTTCCAATGCCGACAAGCCGGTCATTGAAGTGAAGCCTGCCCAAAGTACAAGAGTGCTTCCTCCCCTTCAATGATGAAGAAGACTCATGCTGTCTCCTCAAAGCTCCCCTATATCGAGGAGGTGAGTGACATGGTAGATGAAGACGAGGGGACAGCCACCATTGGAAGAATGCAGGGTTTTTAAAAAGAAGACTGCCTAAGATGCCCAGCACTCCCCCTCACATGTACACTAAAGTAGAACAAACCAATAGACACTCTCTATTGCTCTTGATCAACTTACTCATGTTCACAAAACGAAGCATCAATGCTACAGCTCTAGTTGACAGCAAAGCTGAAATAAACTGCATTGACTGGCACTATGCCAAATGAAACAACATTCCCCTCACCCAACTCAACAAACCCATCCAAATCGCCAATATCGACTCATCTCCAAACAAGCAAGAAACCACCAAATATGAAGCAGATCTCTACCTTACCATTGGAGATATAATGCACAAGGTACACTTTGTAGCCATTCATTGCAGCTCCAACAACCTCATTCTTAGTGCCCCTTGGCTGCATGTGATTAACCCATGAATAAACTGGGTGACCAAAGTTGTCAAAATTCTACGGTTCACAGACTGCTCCCAGGAATACACTCACCTATACTCACAAATCCCTGCCAAACCTCTTCCCCAAAAAGAAGTCCAGATAGTCCAAGACAAAACCCCCCACTTCTTTAAATACCTTTGATATCGAAGACCCAAAGAGCAGGTCAGCAAAAATATGCAAAATGTAAATAGATTCAAGAAAGTGGGGTAGAGATTTGTAAGAGCAACAACATTGACTAACCTTACCATTGAAGCTCTTCAAAACAAAGCCAAGGTAACCCTCCCAGACAGGTACAACTCATATGCAGATGTATTCTCTGAACCCATTGGCAACCAACTCCCCCCATCAAGGTTGTATAACCACAAAATCCACCTATGGGAAATGTTCAAGCCCAGTATCAGCAAAATCTACCCTCTAAATCCTGAAGAAAAAATAGCCACAGAAGGATTTATAGAGGAAAACCTGAAAGCCAAAAAGATTCGACCATCCAAATTACCTTAGGCATCACTCTTCTTCTTTATCAAAAAGAAGGATGAAAAGCTCCAATCCTGTCAGAACTATCGATATGTTAATAAACACACCATCCATGATGCGTACCCACTACCCCTTATTTCAGATCTCATGGACAAACTCAAGGAGGCCAAAGTGTTTACTAAGTTTGATGTTTAGTGGGGATACAACAACGTCCAAATCAAAAAAGGACACCAGTGGAAGGCTGCCTTTATCACCCATAAAGGCCTCTATGAACCCACTGTTATGTTTTTTGGTCTATCAAACTCTCTGGCCATCTTCCAATGCTTCATGAATAAATCCTTTGCAGATCTTATCGCAGAAGGATGGCTGGTAATTTATATGGATGACTTACTCATCTTCTCCCCAGATCAAGCAACGCATAATGAACAGACATGTAGAGTCCTTGAATGCATGCAACAACTCAATCTACACCTTAAACTGGAAAAATGTGATTTCAACAAATAGAAAGTTGACTATCTCAGAATGGTCATAAAACTGGGACAAATTGCCATGGACCCAGTCAAACTGGATGGAATAGCCAAGTGGCCTCACCTGCAATTTGTGAAGAAAGTACGATCATTCTTGGGATTTACTAACTTTTATAGAAGATTCATCCTGGGCTACTCTACACTTGTCAGACCACTGGTTGACCTGACAAAGAAAGTGCAACCATGGAATTGGTCAAAAAGTTGCAATGCCACCTTTGCCACCCTTAAGCAACTATTCCTTGCAAAACCAGTGCTCACATTCCCTGACATCTCGAAACTGTTCACCATCTTCACTGATGCCTCCCTGCATGCATTAGGTAGTGTCCTATCCCAGCAGGGAGCTGATGGACAGCTCCACCCCTGCTCCTACATCTCTCAAGTGTTCTCCCCTATGGAGTAGAACTACAATATTTACAATCGGGAACTCCTTGCCATTATTCACACTCTGAAAACATGGCGCCACTATCTACAGGGCACCAGACAGTCCACCACCATCCTCACTCACCATAAAAACCTTACTTATTTTTGAGAGGCACAAAAGCTCAACCGCTGGCAGGCCCATTGGCTTCTGGACTTAGCTGACTTCAACTTCTGGCTCCAACATACCCTGGGTACCATATTGGCAGCCTCAGATGCTCTATCACACTGACTGGACCATGCTGGGTCCATAGCTGACAATGAACAAGTGATGCTACTCCCGTTATTACTATTTGTTAACCTGGTAGATGCTGACCTCACATTCCACATCCAGGAACAGACGGCCACGGATCCCTTCACCACAGACCTTCTTAATCACCTCGATCCCTCCACCCCATCCCACCTCTGTCCTTGCCTTGGATTGTTCCAATGCCAAGATGGCCTCTTATTCTACCAATGCCAGCTGTACATACCTCCTGACCTCCATCCAACCATTCTCCAATGTTGCCATGACCACAAGTCAGTGGGCCACCCCAGTTTGCAGAAAATGCTCACCCTCATTACCCAGCACTACTGGTGGCTGGGACTGGCCACCTTCATTTGCAATCACATTCGAAACTGTGTCGCATGCCAAGTCAACAAGGCTAACACACACTCCACCACCCCGCCACTTCAGCCCATTGCCTCCCACTGCCTCTGCCTCTTTCAACAGATCAGTGTCAATCTCATCACCAACCTTCCTGTCTCTTCTGGTTATGATGTGCTCATGGTCGTGGTCAACCATGGCCTTATGAAGGGGGTGATACTCTGCTCAACCAAAAAATCCACCACTGCCGCTGACATTGCCACACTCTTCTTCCACTCAGTATACAAACATTTCAGCCTACATGACAAAATCATATTGGATAGAGGACCACAATTTGCCTTGAACTTCACACAGGCTCTTGGAAAGCTCCTTAAATATGATCTAGCTCTATCCACCACTTACCACCCACAGACTAATGGGCAAACAGAAAGAGTCAACCAGGAAATCAAGACCTACCTTTGCATCTACTGCGGAAACCACCCCACCAACTGGGTGGAAAACATAGTTCATGCAGAATTTGCACATAATTATTGCCCATACTTGGTAATAGGGAAATCCCCATTCTTCCTCCTTATGGGGTTCAAACCCTGACCTCTTTCAGATATTTCAATAACCACAGACAATCCCACCATAGATGATCACATTAAAACAATGATCGAGGCCCAAAATGAAGCCAATGCTGCTCATGACTTGGCATGCATGAGAATGCAGGACAGAAATATGCACCATTACAAACCTTTCAGGAAAGGAGACCACATTTGGCTAGAAGCCACTAACTTAAAGCAACAGGTGTCAAACCCCAAATTTGCATAGAAACATAAAGGACCTTTCATGGTTATAGAAGTAATTTCCCCCATCACATTCAAGCTGTAACTGTCCAGAACATGGAAAATCCACCCTGTCTTCCATGCCTCCCTCCTGTCCCCATATAGAACAAACGGAACTAATGCCTCTCCTCCCCTTCCAGATCTAATAGATGGGGAAGAAGAATATGAAATAGAGTGGATTAGGAAACATTATGAAAAGCCATCCACCTGCTTGTTCCTGATCCGATGGAAAGGGTACAGACTCGACGACGACTCATGGGTCCCAGAAAAGGATCTATCACATGCTCAAGAACTTCTCATCAACTATAAGAAATGGTACAACCTTTAGAAAGAAACAAGCACCCCTGCTTCTCACTCATCACATTTCATACTCTCATGATATGTCTCACCTCCATGTCCCTTGCCCCCAACAATGAAAGCAACAACCATGTCACAGCCATAATCACCCACTCACATCAGAAGATTTCCCAACTTGGAGAGACTCTTAATATGTCAACATTATCTTCTTCTTTTTCAATGCCTCCTTCATCTGCAACCCTCTTGTCATCGTATATGGCAACAGAGGATAGTTCTATTAATTCTACTTTTGATTCTACTCTGTGAAGTGGAACCCTATTTGTAGACTTACCCCTCTATGCCCACAGAATGCAACCTGATCAACATGACATCAACTATGCCCTTTGCATTCACGCCTTCACCCAGGACGCCCCCTATTGAGGCACATCTAGACATGGGATCTCCATTGCAATCTCTATACACCATGTTCCTAGCCCTTCAAAGATTGAGAATTGGCTCTACATGCACTCATAGTAATGCCAATGCCATGTGCACGTTCCTCATTTTCGTCATGAGTTTGGTCACAGTCTCTCTTGAAAACTTCCTTCTAGAAATGGCATATCAAATGGAATTTGGCAAATTCCTCAACAATCTAGACAAATACTTGTGAAATCTAGCAAGTGCCAGAGTGGAAAACCCCTCTATGTCCACCACTCCCACTTTTACCAACGATGCACTAACCTTTGACAAGCTAATAATCGTCAAAAGGTTAGAGAAGTACTGGACGGGCACACAAGGGCAAGTAGTCCTACCCCCCTCACACCCAAGATACAATAAGGCATGCTTCCAATGCCACTGTCTCAGCCACATTCACATCAACTGCCCCATATACCAATGCCCATTCTGTATGTTGTGGCAACCTGGCCACACTTAGGAAAGATGCATGCTATGTTGCTCCACCATTTTACCAGTTGATCGCACCACCATGCACTCTCCACCCCCATCTGCATCTATGTCATCCCATGACTCATCCAACCCTCCATTCATTATGCACTCCCCTGTCCACTGAACTCATTGCAACTAAGGACACACATGCACAATCCTGCACCCTCCTCCACTACGTGTACCTCCCCCTAAGTTCATTGATACCCCCACTGTACTAGGCAACACCTCTGACTATGGTGATGACATCTATGATGACATTGCATACAGCAACATGACCAGCTCCCTGGTCAACGAATCCACTTCCTACAGTTGGGCATAGAAGACTTATGTGGCCACTCGCAGTCTAAGGAGGGGGTAATGTTACAATTTTCTCCCATCTACTGTTTACTCCACTATGAATACTAGACTATGCAGCACCTAGTGTGCTACCCTTCATTCTTCATGTCTCAAATGCTGACTCATCACTTCCAAGTTCCCACATCATAGACTGTGCTTCGACTTCTGCTCTTCTCTTCCATGCACAGCATGGTCCCTTATTCATCAGCATTTCTTTTCCATTGCCTTGTCATAAGCTTGTCATAACCTTACCAATGCTCCCTATATGCCATTGGTGTTATGAATTGTGTATGAACCTTGTATGATCTCACACTATAACTGCATGCTTGCATACACAAGTGCCATGACTTTCACTTTCCCTGATCACATGACCACATTGTCCCTTCACAATGTCACACCTTCACCCTTCACATCGATCACAATCACAGATTCACCTCTTCACTTTCTTCATGAACTCACA
This sequence comes from Singerocomus rubriflavus, assembly GCA_038088835.1. NCBI lineage: Eukaryota > Fungi > Basidiomycota > Agaricomycetes > Boletales > Boletaceae > Singerocomus > Singerocomus rubriflavus. The sequence goes on from JBBPJS010001296.1 coordinate 8,687, forward strand.
CCAATCACATCTTCCATTCCAATCTTAATCCCTCTTCCTTCATCTCTGTTGTTCCTCTTGATTGGTATGATCACTATCAAGATTGCATCTCAATCATGAACCCTGCAAGATCCTAAATGGATCTCTGCCACGATTCCCTCCCTTGATCATCACACCTTGTGATTGATCACCCCCTATATCTTAAACCCTACATCTCATCTCCACTTTGTTCCATTCTTCAGAAGAGATGCCTAACCTTTGCCTTATGAATTTTTCCCTTTAATCTAGTTACCCTATAGCATTAATCCCTTATACCCTAGACCCCTAGTCACAACTTGGACTGTGCACATTCCTGTAACCTATAAGTAGTAGGGTTATGAGTTGGCTATTCCCCCAGCCTAATCCAATTGTTACCTTGTGTCCTACCCTGCCTACTAAGGTGGCCTAGTGACTAAGTACAAGTAAGGGATGTTATTCGCCTAGCCCTCTTCATTGGGCCCTAGGAGTGAAACATCTGGAGATAAAGCCACTCCTCCCTTCTCCCCTTTTACCATTCCATTGTTAGTCCCTCTCAGTACTGAACTGCCAACTTAGGCTAGAGAGCCAACTCGTACCTTGGCTAGTTCAGAACCCAGAACCAATGCAAGTATGGAACCCATTCATTGTATCAAGAACTGAATCCAGAACATATCAAAGATCACATGATGTAGTCTCTATCGTATCGACTACTGATGTTATATCTGTGACCTAGAGAAGCTATCACTGCTGATAGGTCTTATCATATTAGAAATGGACTATACAGATATTTAAGCCATGAGTAGTATCACACTCTCATTGGGACATGCTTGGGGTTATAGAACATACCCTTGCATCTACAGTGGCACCACCCTCATTTTTAAGGATGACAACCTGAAGAACAGTCATGCGATTACCTAAGAGCTGGAACCCTCGCCCCAAGGCTCGTACATGATTATGCTAGTACCATAGGGTATTAGTATTAGGAGGAAGACAAAACATGGTTGCAAGAGTACCATCGTTATTAAGGACTTGCAAGAGCAGTTCTGGCATTCCTTATGAAGATAGTCCAACTCAGTCCTCTTCTTTATCCATTCCCCAATCCCTACTATTCAGCACTCTTTTCTTTTGGACATTATCTCAAGGATTCATCATTCGTTCCCTGGTCATCTGCCAGGTAGTTAGGTTTGTGGTTGGGTAGACGGAACTCTTTGGTTCTGCAACAATTGGCTACCATTACTCTGGGAGCTCTACTTACACTATTGGTTACTGATACTAGAGTATGTTTACATGCCTGCCCTCAACCAGGGTCTAGGGCATTAGATGAGTACTTATGCATGTAGTCGTATTACAATACCCTAGCTTTTGTCTCCCTTGTACTACCTTGTACATAGTATCCCTTAGCAATCTAGTTGCTGCTCCTTCATCACCACATGCCTCAGTCCTCACAACTAGGCAGAATCCTTGTTGGAGTGCTATATACTACGCTCTCCTAAATCCTTTGTATCTTCATTGACTGCAGCTTTGTCAACAAGGGCTATGTATTGTCTTGCCCAAGGCAATATGTAACATGTATAGTGTTTCTCTGGTTGCTCAACATTGAGTGATCAGAGAAACACTATAACCCTGTCTATATCTATCACCTATAACCCATCGGGTGATCTGGCATCACCAAGAGAATTCTTGAGCAGTTGCAGATAGAAAGAGTGCTAAACAGCAAAGGGGAAATGGAAGTGAGGAAAGGGTGATCATCAACACCTTGACAAACTATTGCATCATCAGTATTGCAATGGACTATTGCATCATGCACACATCCTTCTAATACCAGCACCTAAAAGACTGGCATAATTGTGGTTGACCCTTGGGGCAAGGAGTCCAGGTTTTGGATAATTGCATGGCTATTTCCAGGTTGCCAACCTTGAAAGCTGGTCAGGGGTGCCACCCCATCCTGGGGTTTTCACATAGTATACCCAACAGGATCATTTTCAAGGCCACAGCCAAGGAGAAACAACTATAAATACTATTCTGTTAATATGATAAGGGCTAGCAGCAATGTATGCTTCTATAGCCTGCTGGTATAACATCCATAGGTCATTGTGATAATGCCTTGCATCATGTAGGGTTTCCACCAAGTAGTGCCTTCACAAAGAGAGGCAAGGTCTTCACAAAGAAAATCTTCCAAGATGTCTTGACTGGGTTCTGTCTTGACTGAGTCTTGAGCTAGTGTGACCACACAGTTATAAATAGAGTAGAGGGGAGTAGTGGTGAGACTGCATCCAGGCAATGCCTTATTCCCAGGTAGTCCAAAGACCAGGTGGGCAAATAGCTACCTTGTTACTTGCTGTTCCTTAAACATCACTAGGCCACCTTTGCAGGCAGAGTAGAAGAGGTGAACAAGTGGATTTGGCTGAGGAACAACAGCCCTTGCACAACCCCTTATATATGGTACATGAGTGTGCACAGATCAAGCTGTGACTTACTATCTAGGATATAAGCTATTAATGCTATTGGAGGATAAGATAAAGGGTTTAGTCCATAAGTAAAAGATTAGGCAGCCTCATGTATCAAGAATGGAAGAAGTGGACATGAGACTGCAGAGCTTATAGTAAAATGGAAGATCGATCACAAAATGTGAAGGATCAAAGAAGGGATCATGGCAGAGATCATCAAAATCCTGCAGGGTCATGATTGAGATTGATATCTCAATAGGAGATCATAC